>RJWJ010039263.1:0-14559 GCA_004363605.1 Indri indri | reverse complement strand
TGACAACTCACCCTGAAAGGCCCGCGTGTAAAACATGATAAAACTGCCCAGAGCCCAGCCTGGCCTCAGATCCGGCCCTTCTGCTCCCGGGCACCACCTTCTGAAGCCGGCTCGAAGCCTGTCCTCTGGTCACGGCTGTTACATGTGTGGACCACATGCTCAGGTCCTGCAGAGAGAGCTCACTGCAGGGTTGGGGCAGTCTGGGTGTGAGTGTGAGTGTGCATGTTTGCACATGTGTAAGCATGTGCGAGCATGTGTGGGAGTGTGCACCTGTGCACGCTGACACGTGGAGACGGATCACCGAGAACTGAGGCGAGGGGCGCGGGGAAGGGGCACAGGCAGAGCCTTCTGCTGGGGACAGTGCCGACCCGAAGGCCTGAGGAGGGGGCGGGGACCCGTCCGGGACGACGGTCCCAGAGGCAGCTGTCCGTGGACACCGCAGCCAGACGCCGGGGCCTCCTGCTCGGGGTGCTGCCTGGAAACCGCCCCCCGCCTGTCTGGGACGCTGCCGGTTTGGCCTCCGTCTTCCAGACAGACATTGGCGGCGCGGCTGCACCGCGCAGCACCGGCACGCGTGGACGGCAGACTCCCAGCGTGGAGGGGATGTGCCGAGTGGAGAGTGGCCGCGGTCGCAGCAGAAGAGAGAGCGCGAGAGCGCCGGCGAAGGCTCGGGGTCGCGTGACGGCGGAAGCCCGTCTAGAACCGCATTTCCCCCAGGCATTCGGCCACGCCCCCGCACCCGCACAAGCTCCCGTCGCGCGATTAGCTACAGGGAAACGTGGTCGCGGCGGGACGGGGTCACACTTGGCCTAGCTCTGCCGCCGCGGCTCTTCGTGCCACGGTCCCGGTAAAGGACGCCTGCTGCGTGCACACGCGCGCACACACGGACGGGCGAGAGGGGCGTGGTGTCCACGGCGGGACACGGTGAGACCGTCGCACGGGCGCCCTCGCGCCTCCTGCCCCACGGTCCTCGGCGGTCGGCCCTGCCCTGTGACCCTTACGCCCCCACCAATGTCCGCTGGCTTTGTCCCGAGCTCCTGCACCTCCGCCCTGGCCCAGGGTCCGAGTGGAAAGGACGGCTCTGCCAACCAACGCCAGCCACCGCGTGCCGCCGCCTTCTCCAAGCTTTTTCCAGCCTGATCGAAGAAGGCCCTGACCCTGCTGCTCGGACCCCGCGCGGGGCCCAGCAGGAGTCAGCGCCACGGGGACCAGGGCCGCCACCTTCCTTTCGGGAAAATCAGTTTGCACATCCGTGTCTTGAGAGGCAATGGCCCACGCAGGAGTCCTTTACCCAGCGTGGGCAGGGAGGGGCCCCGCTGCAGGGGCGAGCCGGGGGCCACGCGGGAGAGAGGGGGGCGGGGAGGGGCCCCCGGAGGGGAACTGATAAGACGCACCGGGGGAGCAGGAGGCCACAGGGACAGGGCCGAGGGGCAGTGCTGGGCGGGGGCGGGGCTCTCCTGCAGGCCAGTTTGGCCCTGCCGGACCTGGTGCTGGGCCGGCCACCAGCCTGAGCAGCTGCAGGGAGGGTGCCCCCCTCACATCGCGACGTGCCTGAGGAGGAGGAACCCCGAACACCCAGTTCCTGCCGCCAGCAGCCAGCCATGCAGGCTGGGGCTCTACTGACAAGGCACTGTGACCCCAACCTCCAGGGCTCCTAAATTTCCCGCAGGCTGGACAGAGGCGGTTCCTGCACCTTAACGGATCGTCAACGGCCACGCTCCTCAGGGTGCTGAGGACAAGGGGGTGGGTTGGAAAAAAGATGCAGAGATAGAGACAGAGATAGAGAGAGACAGAGAGAGACAGAGAGAGAGGCACAGGTAGGCGGAGGCACAGGTACACACCCACATGCACAAACACACGTGCGCGTGGGCAGTGGAAAGTGCCGGATAGATTAAGGTGTTGCGGGGTGGTTATTAATAAGCAAGGACAACGCAGCACTGTGTGGAGGACTCTGTCTCTGCTCCGTGGCTCTGCTGAAGGGACGGGACGCTGAGCAAACAGCACGGAGGGCCAGGTCCGCACAGGGGGTTCTATTTCCAGAACGTGGTCCGGGTCCGGCACACGGCTGGGATATGAAGGGTCTCCGCGTGCAGCCTTGAGTGGATGGGCGAGTGCAGTTTGTTGGCTCCAGAACGTTCCAGGGCCCTCCCTGTGGGTTCCTGCGTGACCCGGCAGGATCTGAGCGGCTGCCCCACGGCACCCACGGCGGCAGCACAGAACTAACCCGCCACATTCCTGCCTTCACTGCGTGTTCGTGTTGTGACGTCCAAGCACTGGCACGTGTATCTTGTGTGAGCTGCCGGTGTCAGGACACTTTGCGGGAGGGAAGGAGAAAAGCAAAGGACAGATTCAATGGGGAAGCCACAGGTGGAGCCAGCAAGGTTCCGGAAGACACACCTTTCCACCCCACTCGCCACGGGCCCTTTCTACGGAGAAGTAACTTTCAAAGCAGGGACTCTCAGAGAAAAGGAGGCAAGACCACAGCACCACGGCAGGGCCACGCAGTGCGGGTGACTGCAGCCTGCACGGAAAAAGTAACACAAAGTCCTTCAAGCTGAAATGCGCGAACCAGCACATTGCCAGGCCGCAGTCACCGCGTCACTGGTGTGTTTGGTTCCCGGGACTCCAGGCCTGCTCTCCCCACCCGGTCACAGCCCCCACGTCAGTGCAGAAACCAGAGTTCTTGTGTTCAGAATTTCTTCCTGTTCCCCTAATCATTAGTGTTTGCACGGAAGCTTCTGTACCACCCCGGGGCCGACTCAACTGCTCTTTTATGTGCAAACAGCAAACACGTTCCCTGGTTCCAGAATCCAGGCTGCACTTCCTTGAGCAGAGACACAGACGTAATCTCAGCTTCGCGGCGGTTAGAAGTGCTTTCCCCTCCGTTGTGTATCAGGGCATCGTGTTTTCTATTATTTTGATAAGTGTTTAAACTAGAATGGAATTTATAGTCTAGAAAACTTCTCTTTAAATGATAAATCATGCCTTTTCTACCCTGAAAAATTATTTTCACGTTGGCAACACGTGTAGGTATGAGTAATAAAATGTGCCTCATAAAATATCGTCAAGGTGCCTTTATAATGATATAAAACCCTGCTATAATTCCAGCCAGCAACGTTAGGTCATTTTTATTGTAGAGTTCAGGAATGAATTACACCACACACGTGCCGGCCATTGAACAGAACGCCATGCGTTCTAGGCGATTCCAAACGGGCTGAAGTTCTCGATGGGGAGACTTTCCCACCCACCAAGCGTAGGGTGCTCAATGCCTTCTTGAGTTTAAGGTTGCTACGTGGAAACCGCCCCGCACCGCCACGGCCCTCCGAGAAGCAAAGCTGCGTGTGATGCCACCGCGCTGGGCTGTCCCCTCCACCGCGACGTCGGTCGCAGGGAACTGTGAGGCGATGAGCATCTGGACAATGTGAGCTTCCCGACCTCCCCCGCCCTTCGACTGCAAGGGCGACACTGTGCTTCTGGGACTCGGTGGTGGGAACAAACAGAGATTGTTTTAGTCTTTTATGCACAAGAGACTGTGTATTCACAAATGCATGCAGAGCCCACAGTAAATTACAATTTCATTTATTTTTTAAACAAAGAAGCCACGTCAGCCCTTCTAATATTCTCGGTGTTGTCTGGAAAGCGAAAGCCCAGACTGAGCCAAACCCAGCGAGAAGCCTGTTCCACCGTCGACCACCCGGCCACCCGATCTCCTGTCCCCGCTGAACACCACGGCTGAGCCACACGCGTTCTCTTCCTCCTCCCTTGCGACAATGGCGATAGCGGTGGCAGTGGTGGTGGCGGTGGTGGGAGCAGGAGGCTGCTCCTGGGCCTGCTCTGTGTCCAACAGGCCTGGCACCCCTCCCTCGCGGGTCTGCAGATGGGAGACGGTCCAGGCCCGGCCTCCCAGCTCCTTTCCTGAGCAAACGCGTGTGAGCGCTCATGCGTGCCCGGAGGCAGGCGCGGCTGGGTGTCTGGGAGCGCGGCTGACGGCGCTGACAGGCCGGCTGGGCTCGGCGAGGCTGTCTCCGCGAGGCTCTGCCCTGCCGCTCAGGAAGCTGACGCTGCTCACAGCCGGGCGACCCCTCTGTCTCCTCCGGGTGACAACACTCCCCTTTCAGCTTCTTCAAAGGTCACGCCAGATAACCCGCACCCCCAGCGGCCTTATCTGCGCCTGAAGGGACAGAATGCAGAAAGGCCTCCAAGGCAGCCAGGCGGCCCGTGGGGACAGCCAGGGCCCCACAGGCCTTGTGTCCAGGGGACCCCTGCTGCCCCTGCCGTTCAAACGGAGCCACGCACATCATTAATTCACGCTTCTCGCTGGTCTTGAGTCGGGCAGAACGTCGGAGCACGCGGCCGGGGCTTTCCTGAAGGGGTCCCAGAGGCCCTGGGACCACGGGCTCCCCCACAGTGAAGAGAGGTCTCCATGAGGGGCCTCGTGCTTCCCAGGGGTTCGTGCTTCGCGCAAACCTCGTGCCTCGCCTGGTCCACCCTGGAGGTGGCCTGCGTGGAACCCCTTTCCCAGCATGGGGTGGCTGAGTAGCCGCCGGGCCCAGGCCCTGCCCCTTTTAACACAGCACCACGGACAGGGCAGCTCGAACAGCAGGAATCTCTTCCCCGGAGGCTGGAAGTGTGAGGCCAGGCCGTGGGCAGGGCTGGCTCCTCCTGAGGCTCTGGGGGCTCTGGAGACCACGCCGTGGACGCATCAGCCCATTTCTGCCTGTCTTGCGTGGCCTTCCTCCTGTGTGTGTCCAGACTCCCCTCTCGAAGGCACCGGTCGTATTGCATTTGGGGCCCGCCCTAATGCTGTAGGACCTTGTCTTAACTTGATAGCATCGGAAATGGCCACATTTCCAAGCAGGGTCACAGTACAGGTTTCAGGTGGATGGGAACTTTCGGGACACAACTCAACCCCACACAGGCCCTAAAACACCTGTCCCAAGTCCTGACAAGCCCTGACGCCGTCAGCTCAACCCGTCTTCAGATCCTGGGGCTCTGGTCTCTATGCCCCACTGGGCACCACCTCCCGCCCCCACAGGCCTCCACGGGGTGGGGGCACAACCCCAACCCCCACAGAGAGGGCCTGGACTCAGCTTGTCCCCAAGTCCTGCTCCTCGGGTGGGGCCCGAAGTTGGGGCCCTGGGGTCCTGCGCCTCACCCCAGGGCCATCTCAGGTGCGTTCAGCCCATCTGCAGCAGGAGCTGGCGCCAGAGCGGACTTCTCTGCGGCAAGCGCCGTCTCTACCTGGAGTCAGTCCCCGGCCGGGCCCCCACCAGGCGCTCAGGAGCCTCACGCCCGCCAGGCCTTCCCATGGCCGCGCAACGCAGAGCAGCCGCCTGTGCGGCGTCTGGGCCTGAGCCGCGACGTGGGCTGACGGCCTAAGAAGACAGAGGGTTTAAACACCCGGTGGCCACGCTTCTGCGGCGGCCCCAGACAAGCCAATCACGGTGCGCCTGGGTTTGGGCGGCAGAGAAAATACGGCGGCAGGACGAGAGTTCAACAAGGAAATGAAGCAAAACGTCTTGTTTCAACGTTAGAGAGAGTGAAGAAGATCATGTATTAATTAAATAGAAGACTAAGCAGGACGACCCTTTGGAACAGGAGAGCTAACATTTAAGAATAAAACCGGCCTGGCGGGGGAAAGGTCGGAGAAGACCAAGTGAGGCGCTAATAGTAGCGCTTTTTCCATTTCCTTATCGATCAATATTACATTTTCTCCACGCTGGACGCGGCGGCGGAGTTACCGTTGACCTTTCCTCGCCCTTCCGTTGTGCACAAAATCACAGCAAAATAGCAAACGACTTTATAAGCCACAGAATTTTTCTGATCCAAACCCCCAGGTGAGCTAGAATCTTCCTCAAAACCCCTTTCTTTCGAAAATAGGAAGAATGGGCTTCTCTCTACTAATTAGACGCCGGAGAACACCTCACCTTCAAAAATAAATCACCCATTTAAAAAAGGATTTTGCTATCTCTGCCAGCGGCGCTAATGGGGTTACTGTGCCGCCCCTTTCTAAGTTGATTAAGTGGTTCTAGGAAATAGGCTCGGGCGCGCACACGAGCGCGGCGTCCGTGAGATCAGTGCCGTAGCGAGCAGAGGGTGACGACTCTGGGCTGCGTTTATCACAACTCGATCAGATCGATGCTCTTTCCACCTGAGAAATTTCTTAGGTCTCTGTCCGGAATACTCCCTGTGAGCCGGAGAGGAGGACACACGGGAAAGCCGTCTCCGGGGGTGGTGGGGGACTCCGAGCGGGGCTCGCAGGCAGGCCGGACCCCACATCTAAGCCACGCGCTGACAAAACCCACGCGTGGTCGGCTAGCTCACTGGGGACACGCGTGTGCCGCCAGTTTCACTGGAAACCACACACGGGGACCTCAGCATCCTATGATTCGAACCAGAACGGGAGGAAAACAGGTTTCGGAGTCAAACAAGTGAATCTGGATTCAAAACCTTTCAGCAGGACATTGACAGTCTCCTTCCCAAGCTCCGGGGCCTCGTCACCCTGAGGGCCACGCATCCTGTCCCGAAGCTTCCCGTTTCTCCGAGACGCTCATGCTCGCCGGCGTGGAGCCCTCGCTCCTGTGGAAAGGGCTGAGTCCACGCTCCGTCCCCACGAGTCTGACAGAAATGACAATTGGGGGACTCCTGGGAATGGATTTTAACAGGGATTTTTGATTTACAATGAAATAAAAGTAATTTCCCTGATATTAAAAAAAAAGATATGGATTTTCTTTACATCTTTGAGTGACAATTGACCTCATCTGAAAACTATAGCTGTTACAGGAGCACTGGGCTGGACTTGAGTCATTAAATTTGCATAATCCATAATTCATGGAGTCCTTGCACATTGCAAAGTATGGCACAAATGCAAGCTTTTGTTATGATTACGTGTCTTTTATATCAGTATTCACTATTACTCTCATATAAGGGGCAAATTAACTCAATTCCCATATACTGAAATCTCAGTCTTATTAATACGAAGATTAGTTTCCATTTTGGGATAATTACTATAATATTTTTAAAGAAGGCAGAGTCACTTTTTATACTGTACTTCACTTGTTCGGTTCTGCTTAACACCAGCGAGATACCAGTAATGATTTAGCTTAAATGATTTTTTAAAACTAGGTACACACAGGCATCACCTGACAAGCAAATGTGGCTCTTAATTGAAATTTATCTTCTAATTACATTTTGAAAGTCGAGATTGGGTTAAAAGGAAAATTTTTGTAATTAAAATGGGTTCAGCGTATTCATTGCAGGGAATCGTAAGACCGTGGCTAAATCACCCCACGGCAACCACAGCGACCGTGCTGCACGTTTGCAGTTTGCCTGGAGCGAGGAGGGACAGTACAGCAGTGGTACCGCAGCCGGGGCGTCCAGGCCCGAGAGGCAGGGCCGGGGTGCAGTGCGCGAGCCGAGCGCCAGGGCAGAGCAGCGGCAAGGGAAGGCCTGGCCCCGCATGCTGAGCCGCTCAGGGATCCCCCGCCCAACCCCCTCCTCAGCCCTGAGGGGTCTCCAGGACCAGGGGTGGTGCCGAGGAGTGGGCTCCCCCAAGCTTTGCATGCCCAGCCCAGGGGTGCTGCCTGCTTGCCAGGCTCCTGTGGGCAAATCTGAGAAAGGGTC
Source organism: Indri indri (assembly GCA_004363605.1). NCBI lineage: Eukaryota > Metazoa > Chordata > Mammalia > Primates > Indriidae > Indri > Indri indri. The sequence continues at coordinate 6,936 of RJWJ010039263.1, read as the reverse complement.
CCTTCCTCTGGGGGTCTGAGCCCAGCCACACACACGGAAGGCCTTGGCCAACCTAAGAGCCTCACGTCTTTGGGCAGGAAAATGGAATGAGCTCTGGAGCCCAGGCAGGGAGGCTGGGGGCCCCGTGGGCAGCACAGGTGGCTGGAAGGGACGCTCAGGGTCACGGTGCAGTGAGGGACCGGGCGGCGGATCCTCCAGGCGAGGGCAGGTCTGACTGTGCCCAGGGAGGCTGTTGCCCAGGTGGCCACTCCTGGGTCTAGCAAGACGCACACACCACGTTCCATTTCTCAGGACGGCACTGGCAACGCCGCAGGGCGGACTGTGAGTCAGGACCCTCACTGTCTCCGGCTCGGAATCTGGTGCGACGTTTGTGAGTTGGGAACACCTGGGTTTTTTTCCCTTCCTTGAAGGTGATAATTACAGGACAAATTAGGAGTCCTTTGGTGAGTCAGGTAGTGATCTTCGTGAAGACACGACTTCTTTCAGGTTCTGAGGGTGATCTTGGCTGCACGAGCAGCGGCTCAGATGTCCCCAACACGCCTGGGTCGTCCGTGTGGAATCACTGCTGGGCAGAGCCTTCGAGAGCCAGGTGGTCTCCTGATGCCCACAGAGAAGCTGCCCCCTGTTAACTACAGGAACGGCTGCAACCAGCCTGACAGTGCGCCGGCGTCTGGCCATCCTAGAGCGTCACGTGACACATTAGTGGACGCATCTGGGATCCACAAAGAGGAAGACACCATGGAAAACAGGACGCCCACCTGAGAACCACACGGGCAAGGACAGGGAGACCCCTGCCCCGGGAGCCCTGCACGGGGAGAGTGGTCACTGCGGTCACGTCGGAGGGCTCGGGAAGGACCCAAGGACAGAGGGACCTTCCTGGAGGACAGGAGGGGGAGGGGGACAGGGCCCCAGCAGGGACCCAGGGAAAGGCGTAAGGGGCAGAGAGAGGATGGGGGTGGGGCCTAGCATCTGGGACAGGGACAGTGGCAGTGTGAGGACAGCCCAGAAACAGTGTCACAGGCTGCTCCCAACAAAGCCACGTCGGCCGCCCCCGCGTAGACAGGGTGCTTGTCAAAGACCGTGGAGTAGCAGAGCTCACACAGCCAGAGCAGGAGTCACTGGAGGCCTTTAGGTTGTCATCTGTCACCTCTGCCCCTGGGAAAGAATGCAAACCCCGAGATAGGAAGTGTGGGGCCCGGGGAGGGGCAGGGCCTGGAGCTCACGGTCCTCCAAAGCGAGGGCTGTGTTGTGTGTTTTGGGTAAGAACTGTGGGTTATCGGGCCGCCGTTAACCAGAAGCACAGTTCAGCACATTAGTGGGAGGTAGCAGACAAACTAGTATAGTTAGGACAGTCTGCGGTTCAACAGAGCCAATGCCCAGTGAGGCAGCGGAAATAACTAGAAAACTATGATTCATGTATATGGTTTCTATTTTTAATGACAAAAGAAAAAACCTGTCACTTTGCAGAGTGTGCAGTTGTCTTCAAGCTTTGCAGCTCATTTCACCCGCGGTGAAAGAAAACAGCTTGCCAATACAAGGAGCAAACTTTAAGTGGCGCATTTCTTTCTCTTCAGTTAAAAAAAAAAAAAAAAAGGTTGAATGCTGGAAATTGAAATTATGAGAAGAATACAAGGACATGAACCATGACTTCTCTGGCACAGCATTTTATTTTTATATAAAATTGGGATTTAGTGGATAAATATTTTTGTTGAAGCCAAAAAAATCTCTACTTTAGTATTTTTTAATCCTAAAATCTGGATAGAAATTAATTGTTCTATTTACAAATGAAATAAGTCTGTGAAGACTTTCATTTACCAAGAGAATGTGGAACGTCACGGTTTCTCTTCCTGTAAACAACCAAAAGGAAATTCTCCTATGGAAGAAGACGCCTGGGTTTGCAGGGACCCCGCTCCTTTGCAGGTTTACTAGGGAGACCCGTCCAGGCAGCTGCAACTCCGATGAGGTCGACCTGTCGGTCACCACGACCTCAGGGGACCAAAGTTGGAAGGAGGCGTTGGAACGCAAAGGGGCCCCGAAGCCCACCAGAGCCTGAGGTCCGCCCGCAGCAGCCACCCAGCAGAGGGAGGTTTATCCCAAATTACAGGGACACTCCAGCCGTGCTCCGCACCACACGCCACCTTCCAGCGGGGCCGCAATCCTGCCTGTCTCCCACGCGGCCACCACATCCGCACAGTGGGGCCGGAATAAAGGGGCTGCAAATACCTCACTGTTTGGAACGTTAAAGAAAAAAAGATACAAAAACGATTCAGATGCACCTCTGTATTTTATTTACAGACGAGGCATAAAGAAAAAAAGATACAAAAACGATTCAGATGCACCTCTGTATTTTATTTACAGACGAGGCATCTCCCCTTGGCTTACAGAAACGCTGAGGTTTCACGGCGCGAAGGCTCCCCCTTGATTCTCCGAGGCGCCCGTCACGAAGACAGGGGTGCGTGGCATCCTCTTCAAGCCCTGTCAACCGCGGCCAGGCCTGTCTCCACGCAGAGCCGACCTGCCGTTGCCGCTCTCCCTGCAGCCCTACGGAGGCCGCCTCACGCGGGTCGCCCTTTGTCTGGGGAAGGACGGATGAGGCCCCGGGAGGCCGTCGCTTGTCCTGTAATCATGTCTGAGAATCATCTCACCTCGCCGGAGTGGCAGCTCGGGACTCGTTCCCGGCCTTGGCCTGCCAATTTCTCCACCCACGTTTCCTCCGAGAGGCCCAGCTCGCTCGAACCCTGGATCTGTGGGTCCCCCCAGGTCCCCGCGCTGCCCTCCGCCCCGCCGGGGGGGCTCGGCAGCCAGGGTGCTTGGCTGGGTCCTCCCAGTCCGGGCTGAGGCCGCTCCGTCCATAGCAGACACAACCGCGGTGCCGCCTGGGTTTGCTTTCCTGTCTCGATAACATTGTAGCATCTGAGAAAACACCTCACTCACCCTCGTTTTTAATGATGTAATGAAATCTCATTTTTAATTACCTGAACAAAAAGGTTCCAGCTCCATCAGATTGCCTCTCAGGGCCTGCAGAGGTATTAGCGGCTCCAGAACCAATTACCTGCGTTTCCTTTTTACTTATTGCAAATGTGACCTTTTGTCAGACTGTGATTGTGAGTCTCCCGCTGTGCGAGGGTAACCACCCGGCAGCTCCGAGGCCCGGCCCCCCCCACGTCACGGCTGCTGTTAATTTTCATCCCCTCTGATGGCTGCAGGACAGGGCGGTGTCGGGCCGGCGCCGGCACACGGTGGAGGCTCGGTAATGAGAGGGACCCGGCGACGTGGTCCTTCCAGGGACAGACCCAGCGCCCAGCAACAGCATGGTGCTCCGCATGGCTCCAGAATGGTCTCAGCCACTGCAAAGACTCGAGGGGCAGGGGCAGGTTGAGGACTGCATTAGGGTTTCAAACGATGATGACTCCGATGCCTTTGGCGGCGTGTGGGACCCCAGGGTGCCCGGCTGGCAGCCAGGTTAAGTGCAGATCTCTGTTAAAAGGTGCAGAGAAAAGGTTTAGCACATCGACGCTGTGTCCCAAACGGCCCACACGGTGGGCAGACTTGACCACGTAGGTGGAGAAGCCCCTCCTGCGTGGCGTGGCGGGAGCTGGCCAGCTGTGGGGAGGCCCTGGGGAGGGGCGTGGCCGAGCTTCCTTCCAGCCAGCTGCCAGCAGGGACTTGGAGCAAAGGGACTTGGCACGGCGAGGGGCCCAGCGAGGTGGGGTCCCGCCCCTCCCGAGGACCGGCGAAGGGCTCTGGGACCCGCTGGAAGTGAGTTAAGAGCAGGACCGGTGCGGGGTGCAGCAGAGCCCCACGTCCCCTCCCCGTCCTGGAGTGGGCCGAGCACTGCTGTTGGGGACAAGAAACCACCCGGGAAGGAAGAGGCGGGGACGCCTGAGCCCGTGGCAGGCCCCACACGCCGGGCAGCCTGAACGGCAGGAGGTTTTCTTGGTCCGGGGGTCGCGGTCCAAGATCAGGCGTGGGCAGGGCGGTTCCTCTCGAGCCCTCTCTCCCGGGAGTGTGGATGCTGCCTCCTCCCTGTGTCCACGGGTGGTCCCTCTGTGCGTGTTTGTGTCCTGCTCTCACAAGAACACAGTCCCAGGGGACTAGGGCCACCCTGATGGCTCGTGCAACTTAATCACCTCGAGAAGGGCTCCAGCTCCACAGGTGGCCTGTTCGGAAGTCCTGGGGGCGGGACTCCCACTCCCACGTGTGGCCTCGGGGGCACCGTCCAGCCCACAGCAGGGACAGAAGGGAGCCCAGGTCACACTGACGCCGAAACCTGGGCTGCCCCTAAGCACAGGGAGAGGACAGGTCCCCAGCAGACTGCACTGGCCCCCGTCACGGTGAGGGCAGAAGGTCTCCCCCGGGTCATAAAATTCAGGGAAACACACACACACAAACACACACATACAGACACACAGACACACACATACAGACACACAGACACACACACAGACACACACACACACACACGACTCTGGAGACCGAGGCTGGAGGATTGTGATCGAGTCTCCCACTCCCGCCCCAGGCCCTCCTATCGCACGCAGAGGTCTCCAGCCTGTGTTGTGTATTGTGTGCACGCTCGGCGCAGAGGGGTCTCCTGCTCAGAGCAGGACTTAGGCGAGGCTCAGTGAGGCTGAGTCTGAAGCCCCGTCAGCGAGGACGTCTCTGTCACACAGCGGGATCACTCAGGACGCAGCTGCCTCTTTGGAGCCCGCTGTGATGCCGTCACTGTCACCCTGAGCTCCCAGTTTCGGTTCTTGTGCTGACGGCCAGCCTGGCTGCTGGGGCCGGGGGCCGTCCAGTCCATCCCTCCCCAGCGCTGGCTTCGGCCGCCAGGCCTGAGGACCCTCCTGCCGGCACTCACCCCGCGCCCTGCCAGGCCTCCCGGGGCCTCCTCCACTGTGGCCGGTGGGGACTGGGAAGCACTGTGACCTGTCCCTGCCCACGATGGGCAGGCCTGGCTGGGGGAGCAGCCTGCGTCCAGCCTGTCCCTGGGGTCAGCTGTCCCTGGAAGGCCATCAGCACATGTTCCCAGCCTCACGCATACCTGTGCCCCATGGTGTGAGTGTGTCATTACGGTTCCTGGCAGTGTTCATACCACTGAGATTCTGGGGGCCTCGGCCACCATCACGCACGCTGGACAGTCGAAGGCCCTGCCAAGAGGTGGGACCCCAGCGAGATGGGATTTGAGCTTCTTACGCAAAACTGACCAAGCTACCCCACTTTACTGTTTGGGTTTTTTTTTTTCCTGGTAGGGATTTATTTTAAGCTTTGGTAGCCATAACTTTTTGAAGACTGTATTTTTTTTACAGAAATAACAGATTTGGTTACAAACTGGCCCATGTAGGGGAAACACAGGTGCCTCCAAAACACTCTGGGAGCAGCAGGTGCCTTTCCAGGAGAGGAAAATAGTAGCAAAGTTCCCCTGTGGACACGTCGTTTCAGCTGCACTGCTCGAGGCAGGAAACACAAGGCGCGACCCTGTGCTGCCAGCGGCCAGGCTGGGTCGTTCTAGCGTGGCCTGTCTGGGAGGTTCTGGAGCAGCTTCACCAATGCCCTGGAGGAAGCGGGTGCCCCTGGGGACTGTTCCTCCAGAAATGCCACCCTCGGGCTCAGGGACAGACCCAAAAGGGCTCCCGACAGAGAGAGAGGGAGTGTCAGCCCCAGAGACTCTGCCCAATTTGGGGACGGGGTCAGTCCCCAGACAGCACAGGCCAGACAGCGAGGCTGGCAGGGACAGTCCGAGATGTTCCCTTGGTGAAAAGGGTCACAGCAGAGCGGGCGGCACAGCCAGAGGTCACAGTGGATGGCAGCGTCACCGGCGAGGAGAAAAGCCCGTCGCAGGGTCTGCAAGCTCCCACCTGCCCCCTCACTATTCTCCAGGAGGAGCTGGTGGAGGGAAGGCGCACCCCGGCCACAAGAGCACGAACGGGGGGACTTGCCAGCCCCATAGTGGGGCAGCCGGGCAGGCGGCCAGAGCACTGGACAGGAGTCTTCTGTGTGCAAGGCCGCCAGGCCTCGGACCCCTTTGGGGACCTCCTCCCACCTACCCCAGGGAGGCTGGTGGCTCCCACCGCCACAGCAGCACTAGAGAAGATGTGTTTCTGGACTGTTCACTGGACCTGGAGTGAATTTTACCCCAGAAACCACCTTCAGGTGGGTTGGAGGTCATTGGAGCAGCACTGCTCAGACCTCAGCCACGGCCTTTCCCGCTGGAGAACTTTCCCTATTAGAAAACACAATGCAAAGAACCCACGCAAGCAGACAAACTTTTGGCATCAACCCCCTCATGGCCAGGGCTGCTTCCAGGGATGTGATGGCCACCGTGACCACGGAACAAGCTCCATCCATTAACGCGGGGCTGTAACTCACTCTGAGCATGCAAATGTGTACGAAGGGAACGGCATTCTCCATCGCGTACAACAAAATAAATTAACAGAAGCATCAGCAGTATCAATGACACTAATAAACTGCCTCCCGTCCCCAAGCTCGGGGGAGAGGCAGGAAGATTGAAACACAGCGCCCGCGGACAGCGCCGTGGCCGAACGGCCCGTAAGTACACACGTTACAGGCAGAGCTGCCCAGGAAAACGAAGGCGAGACAATGGGAATCACTGTGTTGCCACGATGACTGCTGGATATCTGTGTCCGAAGTGCAAGCCACGTCAGAAACACCAAGAGCAGGGCCCGGGGTGTCTGGCCGGGCCTGCCACCCAGCACGGGGACAGCACCAGCTCTCGGCGCTGCAGGGAAATGGCGCACTTTGCCTCTCTGCTTTTGTTCTCTACGCTGCACCCAGGGCTTCCCTCAGCTCTCAAAGTCAGGGCCACACTCAGAAGGGGCCAGGGCTGGGGTAAGAAGCAGAGGTGTCGGCAGAGAGGCCCTGCCCCACCTGCCCAGCCCCTGGGACTCGGGAGGAGGGAGGGGAGGAGGAAGAGGGAGG
>RJWJ010039262.1:0-14567 GCA_004363605.1 Indri indri | reverse complement strand
AGGATTCAAGAGACCTCAATAAATAATAAAAAAAGACCTTTTAAAATAGTGATATGTGCCAGATGGCACACATAGGAATCAATATTCTGAGTCCTTTAGGGACCAGGTTTCATTCTTTTAGGTCTCGTGTAGCATCTGATGCAGAGCTTTGCACTGAGTGGGCACCTAGTTAATATTTATTAAATTAGATTGAAAGTGGAACAAGTACACACACACACACACACACACGAGCCAGTAATCAGAAGCACCCAAGCTTAAAAAGTGACTAACACTGCAATCTTATCAGGTGTGGGCAAGTAATATTTCAGCTATAGCTGCTTAATTTCCAGGACATTTGTGTTCAATTTTAACTCGACAGTTTAAACTTGAGTTTGAGATTAAATGAAGTGATTCAGAAACATAACAATAGCATTATATCGAACATATCATTTTATTCTTTCACTTAATGAACATTTTGTGATAATAAAGATAAATAACAAGCTGTCTGTGCCCTGAAGGAGTTTACCGTATGGTGGATGATTCTTCTGAAGCACATCCATGCACAGAGCAAAATGACCAAGACGTTCACGGAAGCAGGGTGGGGTATGCTCTAAGGACCTCCTATATAAAACGGCAGCCTCCCTGTTTCTCAGCCTCAGCCTTCCCTCCTACACTCTACTTTGAGATGCTGGAGCCCAGTCTCTGCAGACTGAATTTCCCTTACGTCAGCTGGCTCCCTAATCAACTCTGCGAGTAGGGGGCGCTAGAGGAAGCCTGGAAGGCAGGTGAGGTGGTGTGTGGCTTGCAGCTCCTGTGGGTGTCAGGCCAGCATGGCAGCTGGTTACAGTGAACAGATTTGTTCCAGTCTTTCAGAAACAGTCTTCACCTGCCTCAGAGATATTATACATCCTCAGTGGGCCAGATGCCCAGCTCCCCCGTGACTTAATCGCAGCCCCACAGGCACCAATAGCAGCCAGCAGGGCCACCTCCGCAGTGGTCTGGATCCCAGCTACACCTGCATTGTCACTACGTTTCTAGGTTCTAACAATGTCATCCTGTTCCCTTTGCTCCCCTAGCCCTAGGAGTAGCAGCAGCTTTCTGAGGTTACTATCTCTGTGCCATCTCTGCGTTCTCTTTTCACTTTTGTAGCCGTTGTTGTCCTCCATCACCTTGTTAACCCATTCCCTATATGACAGTCTCACTGTTAAAATTGCCTGGAGAGTGTTTTCCTTTTTCCTGGCCAGACTGTGACAAATACCCTCCCTCATCCCTCTCTCTTCCCTCCTGTGCTAACTTCTCAGCATCTGTTAGCACCAGATACATTACGTATCTTCTTATTCATTGTCCCCCACACTCCATTTGAGTATAAGCTCTGTGAGAGCAGAAATTTGTGCTTGCTTCTCTGCTCAATTCCAGCCCTCAGAGCAGTTCCTTCTGTTAGTATGCCCTCAATACGTATTTGTGGAGAGAACAAATGAATTAGTGAATGAATGTAGAATGAACAAATGAAAGAGCTTCAATGACCAATGTTCTACTGTTTTATCCTTTTACTCTCCGCTCCCCTATCCCTGTCCCATCCTGTCACTCTGTTACTCTCCCTGGACTAAACTCAGCTTTAACAGGTATCTCGCAGGCTTGGGGGTACAGGCATAAGTGTATCAATATTAGATAGTTTAGGTCAGTGGTTCTCAACCTTTCTCCCCAGGGGGCATTTGGCAATGTCTAGAGACCATGTTGGTTGTTGCAGCTAGGAGGTAAAGATCCTTCTGGTGTCTAGTGGGTAGAGGCCAGGGATGCTACTAAACATCCAATCACATGCAGGAAAACCCCCTATGACAAAGAATTATCTGGTCCAAAATGTTAATAACGCTGCCATTAAGAAACACTGATTTAGGTGTCAACCAGTTTAGAAGCAAGGGATCCCTCAGATAATATTTTAAGGCACCTTTTGGTCCTGTGAATTTATTTCTCTGTCTATATAAAGCCAAGTATTCTTGATGAAAAAAGATACAGTTTGCTTGATCATGGCCAAAGGACCCAGATGTGTTTTAACCAAATCGTATCAGGAATCCTGAGAACAAAATATCCGGATGACTGGCTAAATATTTATTTCTTTGGCTGGACTTTTTTAGAGTTAAATAGATAGAGTTCATGATTAAAAGTAGGATAGTGATATGATAGCTGGATGGCTGGGGGAAGGGGGTTATATATGGAGGTGAATAGGAAATGCTTAAAAGAATAGAATGTCTTCTTTTTATTGATTCAAATCTCCTCATAATAATTACAAAGGCCAGCTGTTTTTTCCCCCAAATAATCTAGAGAATAGCCATTAATTGGAGATACAGAGTTTAAAAAATGACATAAATCACTTGGGTATTTGCATTTTGAAGGTCATTTTGGATGAGCCAGGTGGTTTCCTCCTGGACTTCAATTATCAAAATATATTTTCCTAAAAAAAAAATTGACCCACCTGGGTAATTGCTATTCTGATGAACTCCAACCCCGAGCTTCCTCCTCTACTCCCACATTTCCGTGAACAGGTTCACTCTATCATCTTAGCTACCAAAATATCCACAAGGTATATTTTTCTTCTCAGTGTATGGCAGTAATCCCATCTAATATATCAAATAGAATACAAAGTACTATGCAACTGTTATAAATTTTTCTGGCACAATTCCCAGAGTCATTACTTAGTGTCATCCTCTTTCTAAACTGTACTTACTAACTTTTTGGTAAACACATTTGAGCCTTCACCCTTATTCATCATCGTTTAAATTATAACTCCTCTAATCAAATAATTAAAGATGGTCATTAAAAGGACATTTAGTTGGTTTCACATACTTGCTGCTAAAATTGCAGTTGTTTAAAGACATTAAAGATAGCATGTCCCAGGGGGTACCTGTGACATTTGCCAGATAACATGGAGATGTCCAGTTAAATTCAAAAATCAGATAAACCATATTTTTTTCAACAAAAGTATGTCCAATGCAATATGTGGGACATATTTGTACTAAAAAAATTGTGGTTTATCTGAAATTCAAGTTTAGCTGGATGTCCTGTATTTTTATTTGCTAAATCTGACAACTCTAGTGCCTGTCTGCCAAGGGTTACATCTTTGCAAACTTCTTTAATACAGAATTTCTTTTCAGTTATATTAGCAAGAATATTTTCTTTTCTGTGATTCATGGATTCTTCTCTGAAGAAGAGATACTCATAAAATAATTAGAATCCCTAGGAATATTTACCTCATTGAAAATAATGCAGACATAAACTCTGGTTTCAAATTATGGAGCCACAATATCCTGAAAACAAGCTCTGTGATACTGACCATTTGCAAAGTGCATAGTTGCTATTTCCTTTAGATTCTAATGCAACTGAAACTCAGTTCCCCTCTCCCCACTTAAACACAGGTCCCTAAGGAAAACACAACGATTCTTCTTTTGGTTGATGATCAGTGGACATGGCATGTGAAGAAAATAACTCCTTAGCCATGTCACATGTGGTCATTGAACCAGACTTGGCTCAGCTGATCTGATTACCTGAGTTTTCTCCTGATTAATTCTGAATGACACAAAGAAATCAATCATGAGGACAGCCAAAACAATCATCGAGTCAGACGATTCAGTTATATAAACTTGACCTTAACCTCCTTCTTTCAACCTATGTTCATTTCAAAGAGATTTCCACAGATACAGGGGGACAAAGTTATGGAGGTAGTGTTGTCCTCAAAATCTACCATTTCGCAAGCCAACAATTTTAACTGATTTCATTAAATGCAATTTGCTGACTTTAGAAACCCTTTTGCTTTTCCTCTTACTTTCCTTTACACTAGAGGAGAATGATAACACACACTGTAAAATCTTCATCATATAAAATATCTGCTCTGAATTGAAAACCAAACACTAAGTAATTCTGCCCTAACCTCACAACTCAAAAAACTTAGACAATTTTTCTTCTAATAGTATATTGATGATTCATATTAGTAAAAAAAATACAAATGTTATTAAAAATAAAGTTAATTGCTTTGCCTTTCTATATTTCAAGGCACTATGACAGAAATTTCTTCTCTACTTAGTGAAAATTATGTTTGCTTTTCCTAATATAGATGTAAATATCTTATTACTTTAAAATGTCGTAGATAAAATCCCTAAATACCATCTATTCATTAACTCATTGCACAGTGATTTGAAAGCCTGCTGTCATAGATATTGTTTCTGGACATGAGGTTGTAGATACCAAAATGAGACGGAAGAAAAAAGAAAGAAAACAAAGTTGAACAGTGACCAATAAATGCACTAATAGCATACTAAGGAAGTGTAAAAGCAGAACCCACAGGAAGATTGGAGTAATTTTAGCTAAGAAGTCAAGGAAGTCTTCTGGGAGTACTATATGATATAAGTTTTGAAGGACAAATGTAAGTTTGTCACCTGAAGAAAGAAAACAAGGATATTCCCATCACACATACAGAAAGGCAAACAAAAAACTCCCAAAGCAGAATATGTTTTATGGAGGTACGTAACATGAAGTACTTGCAAGCCCCAGGCATTTCGGGAAGCTTGAACACCAAGTATGAAGCAAAGGGTAGCAATGAGAACTAGGGATGTGAGAAAGACATTGATGCATCCTTTTGAAGTACTGATGGATCATCTAAGAAAGTCTGGAGGCAGGTGGCTCAGCTATCAAAGTGAGCAAGTTGGCTCATTGGAGCTCAAGGGATGGTAGCAGTCAACCGTTGTGCAAGTGGAAGGAGAATGAGAAGAGTCTACGGGGAGGAGAACTAAGAACACAAGGCACTCCAGAGGAATCGGTGCCTTTGAAATTGAGGAAATTTGCCTTGGGATATTCTGACACAAATCATTCATTCACCCAACATTTATTAAGCAGCTGGTCTGTGCCAGTTCTGGGCTTGCTACGGTTCGAATGTGTTCCCTCCAAAATCCATGTGTTGCCAGTGTGGTGGTATTAAGAAATGAGGCTTTTAGGAGGTGATTTGGCCATGAGGGCTCCTCCTTCGAGAATGGTATTAGAGCCTCACACAAAAGGCTTCACACAGTGTTTGGGTCACGTGCCCTTTTGCCGTGTGGGAACACGGCATTCCTCCCCTGTGGAGGATGCAGCAATGAGGCACCAGAGAGCAGTTCTCACCAGACAGCCAAGCCTACCAGCCTCTCCATCTGGGACTTCTCAGCTTCCAGAACTGTGGGAAATAAATTTCCATTTTTTAATAAATTACCCAGTTTGTGGCATTTTGTTATAGCAGCACAAGCAGACTAAGACAGGGCTGATTGTTCAAATGGAAGATGATGAAGATATTGCGCCTTGTTTTATCAGTTTCCTATTTCGGCTTTAACAAGTTACCACAAACTTAGTGGCTTAAACCAATAGAAATTTATTATCTTGTGATTCTGGAGGTCAGTAGTCTGAAATGTGTCCCACTGGGCTTCCATCACGGTGTTGGAAGGGCTTCATTCCTTTCTGGAGGCTCTCAGGAAAAATCCATTTTCTTGCCTTTTCCAGCTTCTAGAGGTTTCTCACTTTCCTTCGCTTGTGTCTGTCTTGTTTTTTCAAAGCCACCAGTGGCCAGTCAGCCCTTTCTCATATCACGTTACTTCAAACAGACAGTCCTGCCTCCCTCTTGTACTTTTAAGGATCCTTGTGATTCCACTGGGCACACCTGGTTAATCCAGGATAATCGTCTCATCTTAAGTGCAGCTGATGGGCAAACTTAATTCTCTCTGCTACTTTAATCCCGCCTTGCCATGTAGCATAACACATTTACAGGTTCCAGGGATCACCACATAGATATCTTTGAGGGGGAGGCATTAATCTGCCTATCCTACTTGCCTTAGAAATTGTCCTAGTACCCAAAGACCTTGGTAGGGTTGCCACCCAGAGAAATCACATGAATCCTACGAGACAGGCTGAAGAGAGGAAAATACCTGTTTTGTCAACTGGCCTGTCCACAGAACAGACTGCAAGGCCTGAACTACTCAACGTAAAAAGAGGTTCAATCTGAGCATTGATATCTTACAGATTTATTGGAAGAGAAATGGAGGCTTGTTGCTCTATTTCTCCTGTTAGAAATTAAATACCCAGACAAAACTACAGGAGAGAATTTGTCATTAAACAGAGTAAGACTAGAATACCCAGAAAGTTTGATCTTTTCCAGGTGGGATAAACAGTTAACTCTCAGTGGACAATGTTTTCCTGTTGCTAGGCTGACTAGCTGTGGTGGCTGAGTTGTTTATCTTTAAGAAAATACACCTATATCTTTTTACTTGACAGCTACAATATAATCTGTCTGGGGGTTGTTCATCATTTAAGAAAGGGTGAAAAAAGTCCTCTCTCAGAAAGTGTTTGAATCCGTGAGCCGAAATGATGATAACATCATGAGAGGCATCATAATTTATCTGTAGCATGTAAATCACCGAAGGCCCCCTCAGAGGGTGCTTGCTAAAATGATGAATAGCTCTGCGAGCTGGAAGAGCAACCCCGAGGAATTCACCAGCCAGCCTTTGACAGCAGAGCTGCCTCCCAGTCTCTCTTGGTTGGGAAGAAACAATGATTTAACAGGTTTGAAAATTGAGGTTTTTAACCACTTGTTAAAACATACAGTTTAAGAGTTTATCTGCAAGACTTTATTCTTCAATTGCTGAACAATGACCCTCAGAAACTGATTGTGATAGAACCTGGTATGAGTACTTCAGTAGTCCCGGCCTGGCAAACATTTTTTTTTTTTTTTTTTTTTTTTGCACGTAATGTATTCAGCTGTGTTTCAACTTGCTCTCTTTGCCAGGATAACTAGTCTTAGAGCCAGACTATTGTTACATTTTCCAAGACAAGCGGTCTCTAGGGTGTCTGCCTATCCTTGCTACCTCCTACATAAAATGGAAGTGAAAATGCTAGGAAAAGGGAAATGTCATTTTGTGTGTTTTATTTTGTAAAATATAACATTTATAATAAAATATCAATAGATAACAGTCTATTGAAGTTTTCACTGTGTTTTTTGCATAGGTATGGATGATGTAATTCTTTTTAGTTTTAGCAACTCTGAAGGGCTTAATGTTTGTGTACCCCAGAAATTCATGTATTGAAGCTCTGCTCCTCAATGTGATGATATTTGGAGGCAGGACATTTGGGAGGTAATTAGGTTTAGATTAGGACATGAGAGTGGGACCCTCGGGATGGGATTAGTGCTCTTACAAGATGAAGAAGACAGAAGGAGACCTCTCTCTCTCTCCACGTCCAAGCATTGAAAAAGCCATGTGAGCACACAGTGAGAAGGTAGCTATCTAAAAGCTAGGAATCCAGCCCTCACCAGGAACCAAATCCATTAGCACCTTGATCTTGGACTTTCTAGCCCCACCCAACTGTAAGACATAAATGTCTGTTGTTAATCCACTTAGTCTGTGGTATTTTTTCATAGCAGCCTGAGCTAAGTAATTTAAGAGTAATAGTATCTTATTAATTTCCATATTGCCTGTAATACTCATCATAGTGCTTTGAGTATTGAGAGCACTCAGTGTGATATTGTTATTAAAAATAATGAATGATAGTGGAGCTTATGAGAAACATAAATTGAGTGCTTACTCTGTGTCAGGTGCTATGCTAAATACATTGTATATTTTATCTCATCTAACTCCACAGAAACCATTTGCGGTAGGTATTATCTATGTATATTATAGCCAAGGAAACTAAAGTATGGAGAAGTAAGTTGACCTGTTCAAAGTCTCCCAGGTAGGAAGTGGCAGAGCCCTGATGGGCCCCTGGTGTGTCTGACGACAGAGTGAGCATATTAATCTGTGCCAACCTAACCGTGTTAGTTTCTTAGGGCTCGTACAACAAAGTACCATAAGCCAGGTGCCTTAAAACAAGATCAATTTATTCTGCTCAGTTTTGGAGGCTAGAATCAACGTATCAGGAGGGCCATGCTCCTTCTGAAGGCTCTAGGGAGGCATATCTCCTCACCTCTTCCTCCCTTCCCATGGCTTCCAGCAATGCTTGGTGTGCCGTGGCTTGTAGACCCATAATTTCAATTCCCGCTTCCATCTTCTCATGGCCTTTTGCACTGTGTCTCTGTGTGTCGTCTCTTTTTCTTAGAACAATACCAGTCATTGGACTTAGACCGTTATGACCTCATCTTAACTAATTAAGTCTGCAACGACTCTATTTCCAAGTAAGGCCACATTCTGAGGTTCAGGGTGGTATGAAATGGGGAGTGCATTCTTCAACCCACTACACTAACATTTTCACCTCATCTTCCTCCACTCCTGCTATGTTTATGTCCCCCCAAAATTCATTCATTGAAATCCTACCCCCCAATGTGATGGTAGTAGGAGGTGAAGCCTTTGGATGGTGATTAGGTCATGGGAGTGGGGCCCTCATAAATGGTATCAGTGCCCTTATTAAAGACCCAGAGACCCTTCACTGCTTACACCAAGTGAGGACACAGCAAGAAGGTACCATCTACGAACCAGAAAGTGGGCCCTCACTAGACACGAGCATATTGATCTTGGACTTCCCAGCCTCTAGAATTGTGAGAAACAAATTCTGTCATTTGTAAGCTATCCAGTTTATGGTATTTTGTTACAGCAGCCCAACAAGACTGCAAAAACTCTCTCATCTGAGCATCCTCCATTCTTGACAAAACTGTCTCTTGCTGACCTTCCTTACTCACTATGCCCATTTCTCCCTCTTCCCCTTATTCACGCTATTACCCTGGCTAAAAATGCTCCTTCTACTCATCCATACAGACACACCTTCAGGCAGCAGCTTCCAACCTAACCCTAACATGAAATGTTTTATTTTGTGTCTTTTCTATGTCGTTTTCTTGGTACACAATCAAAACGCTCTTCTAGAGACTTACATTTGTCATAGTTTATTACTGTTGAACCCTTGCAGTACTGTTTAGAATTCTAGGTCTCCACCACTGGCTTGTTTGCTACTTTGGTCCAGATCTGTTGGGCTTTACTCCGTGGTGTCCCTCCTGTTCTTAGCATGGTGCCCAACAGAGTATGTGTGTGATGAATATCCATCAGATGGCTAGATAGTTAGAAGAGTGGGTGGATGGTACTGGTGACCCCTCCTCAATAGTATACTATCTCCAAGTTGCCTTTTATAGTAAAGGAAAAGAATGTGACACGGCCTTGGCTTGGGACAGCACGTAAGAGGCACTGCAAGACTCTGCATGCTCTTCGTGGTTGGTTCTGAGACTAAAAAAAAAAAAAGAAAAAAAGAAAAAAACAGACTGTCATAGTGGACTTCACAGTCTAAATGTTTCAGACAGAGGAATGAGAGCTGAGTGAGAAGAAAAGGGTCTGAGAAGTTATGTCCTAATCTTATTCATATATCCCAACAATAGCCCTTCCTTAGCTGATAGCCCCACCCCTGCCTAAGACAGCTGTGCAGAACTTGTTATTCTGATCTTTAAGATTCACAGAAAAAGAATGGAGTCACCTTTACTAAGGCAAACACAGAACTCTAGTTTTAGCAAAGTGGAACAAGTTGTATTGTGGTTGTTGAAAAAGCAAGCAGGACCTCTGCTTTCGGGGGACTCCTCATAGCTCTCCCCCCTCAAGAGGAGCCTGCTCCTTGTAGAAAGTGCCAGACTTGCCGTCAACACGGCTCCTGTCCGTGGTTTATCTCAGCACAAGTGAAGCAGGCTGGCGTTTTCAACACTGTGTTCACTAAGTTCTAAGGGATATAGTTAGCAAGAAAAAATTGGAGGAAGCAAGAGAGAGGAGGAAAGGGAGAAAGAAGGCAAGAGAAAAGAAGAAAAGGGAAGGGAAGGGAAAAGTATGAGATGCTTAAAACTCTAAAATTACAGCGGATTGAAGATGGGACGAGTGGTGGGTGTTAGCACAGGCTTTAGAACAGGCCTCCCAGGCTGAGGGGCTCAGGTCATCCCCTCGAAAGGGCCCTTGGCAGCCACCCTCCCCAGCCTCCTCCATCCCCCTCCATCGCAGCATTCTTTGGTGAGGGGGTGAGGGGGGGTTCTTGCTTTCTGGGTGTTAAGTGCCTAGATTGGCATTTCTTCCAACAAGCTCAAAAAATCACATGCTCCCTCATTTAGTATCCTGAGTTCTTTGTGTTTCTGTTCCTAATTCTAAGAATCTCATCTTCATGTAACTGGCAGGACAGTGGTACCTGACCAGATAGTCATGGTGAAGTGTGTCTTCATTCAGGTTTGTGTGTCTGTCCACTTTCATTGATTCATTCAACTATCTCCACGGAAACTTTTTACTTGATCCTGGGAACACAAAGTTGAAAAAGGCAAATTCAAGGTCTCAAGATATTTATAGTGTATGATGCAGAGAGTTGGTAACTACAGAGAGGGGTGCTAAGTGCTGTGAAGGAGATACACGTCAGGTGCTCAGGTAGCAAAAGAGGGATGATTCTGGAGATGTGGGGTTGCAGAAGGCTTCTCAAAGGGTGCAAAATTTTCACACTTTGATCAGACCTTCCCCATACAAGACGAATGTTCTTTCAGCAGAAAATGTATTCAAGTACTCCCCACTTACCCCTCACCACAAAAAAAAAAAAAAAAAAAAAACCCAAAAAAACAAAAAACAAAAAAACCCTCACAACTCTTTGGTAACTGCATTATGTATGCCTTACACCCAGCAAGTTGGGAGGGCATTTCTTAAGCACCTGCCTCCCTGGGTTGTTTCTATGGGAATCAAACATAGCCTAGGGGTGTGCATTAGTTTGCTAGGGCCTCCGTAACAAAGTACAATGACTGGGGAGCTCGAGCAACAGAAATTTATTTTTCAACATTCTGGAGGCTAGAAGTCCAAGATCAAGGTGTCGGCAGGGTTGGTTTCTTCTGTGGCTCTCTCCTTGGCTTGTGATGGTCATCTTCTCCCTGTGTCTTCACATGGTCTTCCCTAGGTAATAGTCTGGGTCCAGATTTTCTCTTCTTAAAAGGATGCCAGTTATATTGGATTAGGGCAACTCTAATGACCTCATTCTAACTTAATTACCTCTTTAAAGACTCTTTCTCTAAATGCAGTCACATTCTCAGGTACTGGGGGTTAGAGCTTTAACACATGAATTTTGGGTGGACACAGTCGGGACCATCACGGGGAGATTGAGGAGGTGTGGACTTCAGAGCCAGGTCAACATGGGTTCAAATCCCATGTCAAACTGTGTGATCTGAAGGGAGTCATTATACTCTCTGGCCTCAGTTATGTCCATGATGAAGCAGAATTAATGAGACTTTGCAGGAGGTGTGCTGCACTTAGCACTCGCTAGTGCCTGCAAATAGCAGCTCCTTGATAAATGGTAGCTGTTATCCCATTGCTAATGCTCCATGTCACCAGAGATAGTTTATGATGCTTCTCTGGACAGCACATCTTCTCCTACCACCACTTCTTCCTTCTTTGCTAAGTTTCCGGTAACTGGAGGCCCTTTATAAAAATGTTTTCCCAGGAGATTTCTGGCCCCTCTTACGAGGACAGTTGGAGACAATGAGACATTTTCTATTCTCTCTTCTGTCTCAGTTCCAGGGACTGATAGTGCACTTTGTGAACCTCTTCTTGACTCTTACTGGAAGTAAGGAAAAAAAGATAGAGAGAAAATTGTGGTCTTTGCCTTCCAGTAATATAATGGAGTCTGTTTCCTTGGGGTTTGGCAGAAAGAGGCACTGGTCGCAGTGTGACAAGGTCATGCCCTCCTGCTCACGGTTTCTGTTCCAGTTGAGGCCCCCCTAAACACAGATGAAGGCCGTGGGGAGCCCACAATACAACCTGTCACCAGGCAGCCCTGGGAAACACAAATCGTGTTGTGGAATAAAACAAACAAACACCAGCCTTTGAATACTCTCATGCCCAAGGTCATTTGTGTCACCCACGTGGCCTGTGGGACCCCAGAGAAACATAAAACCAGCGAGCAGCCCTTTGATCTCACACCTTCTTTGGAACATTTTAATCAATTAACCATGAAGCCCCTCCACTTCGCTTATGCAGCCTATATATAAAATGACTTTGGTCTGGCTGACACTTTACTGCATCCGAGATCAAAGATCGAAGCAAATGCCAAATTCAGCCAGGATAATTCTGAGGTTTTTCCCTAGCACACTCCTCCCCCAGCTCTTAGAAGCACTTTTCTCGCAAGGGCGGAAAGGGGAGATTTGGGATGCTGATGGCCACAAAAGCCAGCCTCATGGGGAGCTTAGGAGCCTGTCAGCACAAGAGGCAAAGGTGGCGCCGCCGGCTGAGGAGGCCGGAATGAGCTCAGCTAGGACAAAGTCCATTTTACAACTCAGTAGCATACATGGAAGGAAAAGAGAATAGAAGAAAATGCTTCCTGAAGGAATTTTAAGAGTGGCCTCTTGTTTAGGAAATCGGACATGGTTGTGAGATTAATTAGATCTATGGAAGCAGGCACTGAATCCTCGGGACGCGGGATTACATCCCAACCTAATCACTGCTATTAATGACACATGCACCATCATTCCTGGGAATAAGACTTCTTCCCACGCATGTGCCATTAGTGAGTAGAGTGTGGGGGTGAAAATGTGGTTCCCACCGTTTTTCCACAAAGGGAAGGTTGGAATGATTACATATTATCTCGATGCTGGTTATCACAATAACCCTGGGGAAGGCAAATATATTATGCTCATTTCTCAGATGATGAACCAAAATCTCAGAGCAGTTCACAGGCTCGCTGGTGGTCAGACAGGGACTCCCAGACCCAGCTCTCTAATAATGCCCACTTGCCATTGCTCAGTGTAATCTTTCACCTGCGGGCTGCATCTTTTGAAAGATTTGGTCCGTCATACACCCTGAAATAATTTATTTTCTCCAATTTCATGTACAGACATCTATAACTGCTGATCATAGCTCTTGGTTAGCTAACCAGTGTCAGGATACTAAGCTCATAAATTCCCAGTCAAAAGGAAATAAAGTACAGACTCATCACAAGAAAATAAATTAGAACTTCCTGAAAGATTGAAAACAATCATAATTCTTTATTAAGCACCTTTTATATGCTAGCTATGGCTTTGGGCGCCTTCCTCATATTATTATTAATCTTTGCTACAGCCCTGTGACATAGGCATTTCTATCCCCATTTTATAGATACGGAACCGAGGCTGGATAATGGGGGAAAAATTCCTCAGTGTTTCTCAGCTAGTAACAGGGATTTGAATTTTAAGCGCTTTTCCTATAGCCTCTTCTTTTTACTTTTTTCAATTTATTTATTTATTTTCTCTTTTTTTTTTAATTTCAGAATATTATGTGGGCGCAAACATTTTGGTTACATATCTTGCCTTTGCATCATCCAAGCCAGAGCTACAAGCATGCCCTTCCCCCATACAGTGTGCTCCACACCCATTAGTTATGAGTTTACTGATCCCACAGTTTCTCGATCTATATTAATTATCTTGTTAGAATACTAGGGTTTGAGAATCCAGGCTGGGGAGGCTTTAATGCAGGAACTGCTGTTATTACTTTGAAGAAAAAGCGATCCTCTTAAAAGGTTCCCCCAACATTTGAATATTTCTGAAAAATAGAGAGACCTCACTGAATCATTGTGGTCTGGCCCTTGACTGCATGTGAATGCCCAGTAGATTTCCAACATGAGAAGCTCCGAGGAGCCAGTACCAGAACAGTTAATGGGCCATTACGTTTAATTCTTATTTCATATTGAAAGTATTTTGCAATGCGTGTCCCAATAGAAAAGGACAAGGGGTTATTTAGAAGCTTTTAAAAGTAAGTGACTCTACATACTGTTAAACAAGCAAAAGAAAAATTACAAAAGAGAAGAGTGAAATAAACGTTGAATCCAATTCCAAGAAGAGTCAAGAAGCTGGAAATATGTCCAGAGCCCAAATGCGCAGAGTTGAGCCACAATCATCATACAAAGCAAAGCGGAAAGTTCGGGGTGAGATTTGGAAAGGAAGAGAGCCGGGCACTGTGGCTTGGGGGTTGCGGCCCAGAGGGCTGGATGTGGAAAGTGCTCCCTGCCTCGTGTCATCCTTAGCAGCACATGTGGTGAGGATGGGGGTTAGAATCACTGTGTGAACCAGAAGGGGCAGATGTCTGTGTGGTCAGGGGCAACTTAGTTGACCAGGAATTCTGAAAAATAGGAGGGTGGTTTAAGTTTATGATCCAAGAGGAAACCAGTAAAGGGAGGTGGTTCCAACATAGGAATCAAAGCACTGAATGAAGATGCTCTTCCTGCTCTGTTGGGTTTGGAATCTCCCTTCCGAGGAGACAGCAGCAATTCAAAGGAAAAAAACATTCATTTTCAGGATAAGCATTCCACACAGGAAATAGGACAGAACCACCGATAATAACAGCTAACAGCTATTGCATATTTAATAAGTGCTTATTCTAAGCATTTGATAAAGTTGAAGTCATTTTACCACCACAATAACCCTGTGAGGTGAACACTATTTACAGATGAGGAAACTGAGGCACTGATAAGTAAATTGACTTGTCCAAGGTCACACAGTGGATGGAGCTGGAGTTGGAGTTTGAAAATCAGACACTGGACATCAGAGGTGGCCTGCCAACCTGCCATATTCCAACGGTCCCATTGCACATTGGAGTACTGATGCATTCAGGCAACTGCTGTCCAATCTA
>RJWJ010039261.1:0-14533 GCA_004363605.1 Indri indri | reverse complement strand
TTTTTTTTTTTTTTTTTTTGAGACAGAGTCTCACTCTGTCCCCCGGACTAGAGTGCAGTGGCATCATTACAGCTTTCTCACTGCAACCCCAAACTCCTGGGCTTAAGCGATTCTCCTGCCTTAGCCTCCCAAGCAGCTGGGGCCACAGGTGCCTGCCACTGCGCCCAGCTAATTTTTCTATTTTTTGTAAAGACGGGGTCTTGCTCTTGCTTAGGTTGGTCTGGAACTCCTGGCCTCAAGCCATCCTCCTGCCTCAGCCTCCCAGAGTGCTAGGATTAGAGGCGTGAGCCACCGCGCCCAGCCTGGAAGGATTGTATTCTTAAAAAAAGAAAAAAAAAAAGAGAAGAACGTTAACTAGGAGACACAAACTTCTGCCAGCTGTTCCCCCACCTCTAAGCAGGTTCTGTAAGTCTTTTCTGCATTCCCAATGATGAAGAAACATGAAACTGGAGGTGTGCTGCTGCGGCATAAATGACTTACGGGAACGACAATTACCTTGAGGACAGCTAAGTGAAGGGTTTTTAGGAAAGGAAGTTTATATCGTTAGTGCACGCCTGGTATACGACAGGTACTGTGTTAAGGTTACATACTTTATTTAAATTCTACGTATTTCTTATTCCTAGCTGAGCTTCAATTTCCCCATCTAAAAAAAATGAGGAAATACCTACTCAAAGACTATTATGAGGATTAAATGGGACTTGCAGAAAGGGAGGCAACTTTTATTGAACATCTACCAGGGATCAAGCACTGTGGTTTGTTCTTTCACATACTTTATCTCATTCATTTGATTCTTTGTAAAAATAAGGAAAATGAGGTTAAGGAGACGTGACTGAAACTGGTTTTCCTACGAGAGAAGAGGAATTGGACAGTGAGAATATATCAACTCTTCTGAGAAACTCTTAAGGCAAACGCAGAGAAATGAGGCAGTATCCGGGAAGAAAGTGGGTTTGAGACTTTTAAAGATGGGAGAGATAGGAGCACATTTATCTCTTTTATAAGAGCTGAAGGGAAGAGACTAGTGAAGAGAACAAAACTGATGACTTTTTTGGGGGGGTTAAGAAATTGCTGGAATGATGTCTTTCAATATGAGAGAGGGGCGCTCTACTGCAGGAGTGAGGAGTCTGGCCTTAGAGGGCAGCAGGGGGAGTTCCTCTGTACGTACCACGTAGCACCTGCAGGCAGGCTGGAAGCCTGTGGAAGTTCTCTCTTGATGGCTTCTACTTTTTCAGTGCAAGAGCAATCAAGGTCATTGGCCAAGAGTGAGTAGGCAGGAAGTGTGCGAAGTTTGAGAAGCGAGAGGGAAACAGTTGTCCAGAGGTGTGGGAGAATGAATAGATGAAGGTAAGGAAGCAAAATTCCCCATCAGCATTAAAGGCCCAATGGACGTTATCAAGGTTGTGTTTTTCTTCCGCCACACTGAGGCGCACACATGCAGGTGCTGAGTCAGAAGAGAGCTGGAATTAACTATGATGGAAGGTTTGCTGAATACCAGGGCATGAGGGAAGGGGAAAGACATTTAGCATTCAAGGAATTCACTCACTCCACCCCCAGGCCCAGTGGTAAGAGAGAAAGTGAAACCACCACCACTTCAGGGTCAGGGGAAACGGTCTTCAGAGGAAAGACAGGTTCCATTTAAAGCAAGAAAGTGAAAGCAGCATGCAGAGGCCGAGGACAGAGGGAATTTGGTTATTCTTGGTAAACGCTGCTTTAGTGGGGTGGTTGTCGCCTGACTGGAGTGGGCCAAGGAGCACGTGGGGGAACAGAAAAATGACAGAAGCATGGACAACTTTCAAATTTTGCTCTAAAGGTGCTGGAGTTAGCTGAAGGTCAAAGGCAAGGTTTGTATTTTAAGATGTAGTATCTATTACAGCATGTTTTTATAACAATGGAAAAGACCCAGTAAAGAGGGTAAAAATTTGACATTACAAGAGAAGTGGGATAAATGTGGGGATCCTTGTGTAAGCAAAGCCCTTGGGTAGAGGACAATGGATCCAAGACCTGAGAACCAACCCTGTAGAAGTAAAAGTGGCAAACGCAGCTGTGGGTAGGAAGGCTGGTGAGAACGTGAAGTGGGACGATTGGTTAATTCTCTTCATAATGAATCTATTTTATCTCTTCATGTGTGAGGCAAAGTTACCATCTGAAAGTTGGTGGGAAAAGAACGTTGGAGATTTGACGAAAGAGAAGGAAGGGTGAGGAGAAATAATCTTGAGGTTGGGAAAATGATTTCCTAGGGAATTGCACCCAGCTTGTTTGGCAGTATCGAGTGCCCCGCCCCCGGAGATCTGTGGTCGTAAATTTGAAGTGAGAGCCGTCAAAGTGCTGTGTACTTCTCCCCCAGCAGGACTTGCAGCTGTGTGCAGGGGCCAAGTAAATGGCTTAACGAGGACTAGGGTCATTGCCAGGTGTGTATGGCTGAGAGGGAGCAACACACAGGGGGCTAGGATGTTTGTAATGGCCAATGTTGGGCCACGCAATCTATGCTTTACTAAGGCACGAAGCAAGAAAACGAAAGGAGTAACAGATAATGAAAAATGGTGAGATCAAGGGATTGGGAGTCTGGATGAGGTTAAAGAATTATTGCAGTGAAAGATCTGGGGAAAGTGAGCTCAGAAGGTTAGAAGATGGTGATCTGAGAGGTGGGAATATTGAGATTAACATTTTGGAGATGGTGCATTATTGATTTTGTCCCCCAATTTAAAAAAGCATTAATTGAATCAAGCCTTTATGATTAAGTTGATGTTGCTTTTGCCTACATTTACAAAGCACTTTCTGATTACATCACTGGTTTGGTCAGGGTTTGTTAGGTTAGGAGAGTTTGAATTAGTAACACCTCACTTGAATTTCACAACTGACTCCAACATAAAATGAGTGCCCTATGTTACGTTATAGGGGAAACACTACAGCTTATAAAGGAAACCTATAAAATTGTTTAGACATCAACATTGAGGGATACATTTGGCTTTAATGTTTCACATAAATTTTATGATACCAATATTAAAACAAGAAAATGTTCATTCCATGATTAAGTGGAAATTTTCCAATAAATTTTATCATTACCAGCAGCTTTAAAGATTAAGAGGAATCCTGAGAGTAGATATAAAAAAGAAATTAAGTTAAAGACAAATATTTTGCTCTTAAGGATTTAAAAATAAACACAAAAAATATTGAGTATAAAATTTTTATTCCACTGCCCGATCACTTAAAATTAAGAATATAAGCAAATACCATCCAACGTCAGAGCTTCAAGGTGACCAAATATTTGCAGTATGTAGTGACAAATATTAGCATGGAAATTTTCAGTTCATTTAAAAAAATAGCCAAGTTTCACTTAATATTTAAGTTTAGCTTCATCTGTGTAAATAATTAAACTTCCTTTGACTTATACAATTCCATTTTCTCCAACTGGGAGCTGTGTAGGATCGAGTCCCACTTTTTTCATTGATACAGCAATATCAAACAAATAGTCATAACACTCACACCTGTAAAAGAAAGAAACAAAAAGGACTGAAGGTGTTTACTGAGACAGAGTTCTCCAATCCTAAACAACCACATTGCTCCTCAATGTCCAGTTAATTCTGCTTTGTTCCTAGTGCATTTTCCCCCTGAATTCTAGGCCAAAATTTTCTCATTTTGCTCCCACATTTTTAAAACATGGAAAGGAATCATATTGAATCGTGCAACCAAATTATATACTTCTCAGGAAATAGAAGGGAGTTTAAAATATACTACTTACATAATTTATATCTTTTTACTGTGTGCCACTTGGTGAAATAAAAAACTTATGTAACTTGGGATCTGTGTCTCCTTTCTATCAAAATCCATAGAGCATTGCCAAATAATACTCATCCAATAAATAATTCTTAAGGAATGAATGCATAATAAAAATAAAATATCTAGAAATACTAACAATAAACTACTTAAATTTAAACCACTTGACCAATAAAACACAAAAAAGCATACTTCATTTTAGATCATAAAACACATCTCATTCTCTTTCACATCTAGAGTGTGGTAACTTGACCCAAATGTTCTTTGAGTTACACTTACATGGTTTTAGCCTTTTCCCATGTTTCTCCCCACACATACACCCCATGACGTCTGACCAGTACCGCACAAGAGTCTGGGTATTCATTCATTGCATGAGCCATTCGATCTTTGAGGTCTTTCTCTTCAGGTGTATTCTCAATAATGGGTACCACTAACATATCATCGTATCTGTAAGACAAAACCATTTTTTCCAATTAAAACAAATAAAGGCATTTATATTTATACAATATGTAATTTTTTCAAGTAACCAGTTAGACATTCTCTTTATATCTGGAAAGCCACTCCAAATTATGAACAAGATGTTGCATGTTATTCTGTGTATCTTGCATAAACATCTGTATCAAAAGATATCTTGGGAATTTGGCAGGCATTGTTCTAATCTTAAGTATAATTGGCAGAAATTTGTATAGCATACCAAAACCTAACAAAGAAATCATCAAGATCATACAAGCACTTCCTTGAAGTAGGGACAATCATAATATTTTTAACAGGAGATGAGAAATGATAGATTTCAAAATCAGAATTATAGAAAGGATTAAAAACTGAACTACATATTAAGAATTTCCCAATCATATAAAATCATAATATTTCATCTCTACAGGACTCCAGAGTGTCTTGGATAAGGCCAATCACTATATCCAAGCATGGTTTGCAGCACTAATTAACAAGAACCTTCTAGAGATAACTACTAAAGGTATGATAATACTTTCCGAGCATTCTCAAATCTGTAGCATTAGAACAACTTCTACTTCATTCTCAGGAAATACATGTGATAAAATCAGAATGTAATAATATTTAAACAAATAACTTAGTTACTGGCAAAATTAAGTCTATTCTTGAGGTCATAACCAGTCAAAACTCAGATTAAGTTTTCCTCTTTACATGAATTTATCTTGCATTGTTAATGTAGTATCTACCTCTGCAGTGCTAAAACCTAAAAAAAAAAAGTTCTAGCTAAAGTATTCAGAAATTGCTACTTTAGGCAGGTATAAACTAAGTAGCTGTCATGTGATAAGTAACTTGGCCAACCATTATCATTAAGAGTATGCAGTTGCCCATTATTTCATCTAAGTAAAATAGAGGTAATTACAAAATATCCTTAAATATGGAAGGAATGAATTGCTAGTCCCAAATCTTTCCTAATATTGACCAAGAGAAACACAAACTTATATTTTCTTCTAGCACACACTGAACGGTAGGAAATATTTCCAGCTGCAAAATAATTTCACAGCAAAATAAGACCTGAAAGCTAATTCAAGCCAATCCTTCCATTTTACAGGCAGGATAATGATCCTGACAAGTTAAATGAGAAGTAGAGCCAGGGAAGTCCTTGACCATCAAGCAGTATTGCTTTCTCTACACCATAGGCATGTTGCCTCGCAAAGGAAAGACAATTACATTTATACATGTTAAGCTCCCCTAGTAAGATCTAGTGCAGTCATGTGCCACATAATCACCTTTCTGTCAACAATGAACTGCAAATATGATGGTGCCCCGTAAGATTGTAATGGAGCTGAAAAATTCCTATCGCCTCCTGACCTTATAGCCGCTGTAAGGTCAAGGCATAACACAGTACTCGCATGTCTGTTGTGATGCTGGTGTAAACAAATCTACTGTGCTGCCAGTTGTATACAAGTCTAGCTCATACAATTATGTACAGTACATAATACTTGATAATAAATGACTATGTTACTGGCTTATGTATTTATTATATTTTTTATCATTAGAGTACATTCTATATATATGAAAGTTACATATATAGAAGAAACAGTCTCGGGCAGGTCCTTCAGGAGGTATTCCAGAAGAAGGCATCGTTACCATAGGAGATGACAGTCCATGCATGTTATCACCGCTGAAGACTTTCCAGCAGGACAAGATGTGGAGGTGGAAGACACTGATATTGATAACCCTAACCCTGTGTAGGCCTTGACTAATGTGTTTATTTGTATCTCAGTTTTTAATAAAAAAGTTTAAAAAGTCAAAAAAAATTTAAAATTTTAAAAATAGAAAAAAGCTTATAGAATAAAGATACAAAAAAAGATTTTTTCGTACAGCTGTACAACGTGTGTTTTAAGGTAAATGTTATTACAAGAGTCAAAAAGTGAAAAAAAAATATTTAAAGTTTATATAGTAAAAAAGTTACAGTAAGCTAAGGTTAATTGATTAGTGAAGAAAAAAGGTTTTCAATAAATTTAGTGTAGCCTAAATGTGCAGTGTTTATAAAGTCTATAGTAGTGTATAGTGATGTCCGAGGCCTTCACATTCACTCACCACTCACTGACTCGCCCAGAGCAACTTCCAGTCCTGTAAGCTCCATTCACGGTATGTGCCCTATACAGGTGTACCACTTTTCATCTTTTATACTGTATTTTTACTGAACCTTTTCTATGTTTTAGATACGCAAATACTTATCATTGTGTTACAACTGCTTACAGTATTCAGTACAGTAACATGCTGTACAGGTTTGTAGCCTGGGAGCAATAGGCTGCACCATATAGCCTAGGTGTGTAGTAGCCTATCCCATTTAGGTTTGCGTAAGTGTACTCCACGATGTTCGCACAAGGACAAAATCACCTAACGATGCAGTCCTCAGAACATATCCCTATTGTGAAGTGACACATGAATGTATTTAAAGGAAAAGAGAATAGAGAATATTAAACCTCCATCCTTTCTTACTTCATTCAACTTTCATTGACCTTCTTTTGATTACACTCTTAGGATTCTCTCAAAATCAGATAAAATATCACTCCTCCCAAGCTGTGATAATGACCCTGTTACTCATTTCCCAGCTAGACTCCAACAGAATTGCAAAGGGCATCTTACGAATGTTTTTATTCTTCAAAGTCTGAAACATTCAAAATAATATAAAACATACATTATGCATAACAAATGGAATCTTTTCATTCATGTCCTTCTTTTCCACAAAATTCTAAAGGCTATTATGCTCCCTCTACCTCTCCTTTTCCCTATTTTCAGAAAAATAGGTTCTTCTGACCTATTTTTATTTCTTCACATATGTAACTGATAGCATCCACAGGCCTCTCCTTCAAGACCCAGATATGGAAAAGGTAATATGTGGCTATACTCTCTTCAGTATGTACACTTCTCATAATTTAAATACTTAACTTTTGTAAATAGGTGTTTACAAAAGCACTGAGGAATGCTTTAGGCACAAATAAATATTAACTGAAATCAAATCAAATTATTTTCTCAGCACACTAGCTTAAACATGTATGCTCTATTACATGCAGTAACAATATGATGTTGCTGTAAGAATGCTTTAGCAAAACTGGCACCCTTTTCCTCTAAATAAGCAAGGCAAGGTAGAAACAGGCCCTTTAGGAAATGAAGAAAGGTGAAGTCTCAGGAATAAGAACGCTAATAAACTCAAATGAAATGCTGAGCACTGAAAATACGTTTCTTCACGCAATTATTTTCTAGATTTAAGAGGAATTACTACACTTTTGTAGGCTGGTGGATTTATTTAAACTTATCTAGAAGGTCACTGTTCTATACTTGCTATCCATACTACCTTTCACACTGAAAAATTCTAAAAATATAGAGATTTACTTAATTAAAATGATTAGAAAACTTTTATAAATATGCAAATATTCCAGAAATACTAAATTAAATAAACAGAAAGTCTAAACTTTAGTCACAGTTCAAACCTCCCAAAGACAAAGTAAAGGTGAGGAGAGCTTGCTCTTTGGGTACCCTCAATATAGAACATAATCTCTCCTTCTCTACAGAAATCTCAGCCAAGATTTTTTTCAGTTTACTTAAACAAACACTTCATTATTCTTATTGCTAATAATTTACCATGTCTGGGGTAGGGGAGGAGGGAAGCCATCCGATTTGTGTCATGAGAATGGATCTGGAAGTGTGATATTAAGTGGGGTATTACTTAACACAGATCCCACAACACCTCATTATACATACAAAAAGATCAGTATCCTATTTATCAAAGAGAAGGAAAAATTCTTTTCGAATTATTTAATCCAAAAAAGAAAAAAAGAAAAAAAAAGAAAATACCTATAATACCCTCCTGAGGTGCATTTCCTTATTCCTTTTATCATCTCTTGATGTGTAATTTTAAACTCCCGTCCTGGAAAGAGAAGGGTGGCCATGACAGCAGCTTTAGAGTGGGTGTGAATCACTGCGCCTGCTCCTGAGGGAGGAAGAAGAAAGTCACATGCTCAGTGAAGACCAGATTATAACTTTTAAAGGAAAAAAAAAAAACTTATTTCCATGTATTTTTATGGTTATGGATTTATTTTTCCTGGCATGGACTAAAAAGTTGGTGGTGGATAAGAAGTTAAATGGAATAATTATAGACCTTCCTCATAGGCTGATGTGAGAACTGAATGAGTTAATGCATTTAAAGTTCTTGCACATAGTAGGTACTCAAGCAATGTTAACTAAAATAATAGTTAACAATAACATCTACTCTGCAAATATTCTTTATGCTGAATACCTTTTCTGCATACCTCTCATTGTGTAAGCATTCATGAAAAGAGGAGTACACTGGCTTTTTTTTAGCTTCTTAGATGGCGAAGGTCCACTTATGTCCTTTTCATTTATATCACAAACAAACATGTCTTCGGGCTATTCATAGAGGGGGAAAATGAGAAAAACAAAGTTTATACAATACAATATCAATATAGATATGATCAGTACATAGAAATGCCCCTTTTCTTGTATGTATGTGTGTGTGTATACACATATATAGTATACACACGCATACAGAGTGCTAATATGTATGTATATATACTTACATTTTAAACATTCATATAATCATAGTTTCTCAAACTATTTTAGCAATTTTGAGAAATAAAAAATGTTTTCTACTAACAAAAATATTCTTGAAAATCTAAAAAATCATCTTCCCTTAGAATTTGAAGAAAAAAAATTGATATGGAACATTAATATGTATGTAATGATGTTGCTGTCATTTCATCAACTTAGCTTCTTAACTTTGCCCTGTAATTTCACAGCTATATTTCAGAAAGACTATACACAGAAACTGACATGCCCAAATGGGTGTTATAATCCCTCCCCACCCACATTTCATAAAGAGCAAAAATTTAGAGTAAAATTTTCTTATCCCCTGAGAAACATAACTGGTACTCAGAAAGGTAAATTGTAATAAGGTATATTCTTCTTAAAAACTTAAGGAATTATGTAGATCTATAGGTTTTTCTTAGTAATGCATGTGTATTTCCAACTTGTAACTTTCATTTGTCAGGGTTTACTTGAAACTACAATATAAATGTCTTATTAATAAAGCAGCTTTTCTTTTTTCTTGCCTTAGACAAAGTACTGTATATTTGTTTTAACTAGATTTTGGGTTTTATTCCAGCATTAAGACAGAATAGGACTTCTCAAAATTTGAAATAAAGTTTCTAACTTGAAATTGGAATAGCTTTGCTATTATGAAACAGGAATCATTTTGTTCCATCTAAGACCATCAATCTGATTACTCCACTAGCCTGACAATGTTACAAGGCTGCAAAGTTATAATCACTCCTTATTATGATTTAAGATTACACTATTCACTTTTACCCTCTACAGACTGAATGAGATTTCAAAACATTCATTGGTTGTATGCAGGGTATTTACCACCTTAAAATATTTAATAGTTACTCAACAAATGTTTGTTCATTTGCTATTTAAATTGTCACAATATAACCAACCTTCGAAACTAACATTTTCTTTTAAAATTAATTCCACTTCAGAAAACAATAGTGAAGTACAGAAGACAAGACATTTGGGTTTAAGAAGAATCCCTTTAACCATACCTGAATTCGTTCCTTTTGCACTCCTGAAGGAGCAATGTAGATTTCATTGCTGGTAACACAAAATATAGAAATTGGTATTTATTTAACTAATTTCCTGCTTTTGCACAAAGAAAAGTATACCTTTGCAGTCTAATCATTAATGTTCTTTATAAATCAAGCCACACAAATACCTGCTTGATTTAATTACAGACTTAGGCTGTATAGGAAGAATGCCAAACTACTTCAATGCCTTTGTGATGTTGGTGGCACAGTAAAATGCTGGTAGTTGCTTTTATCTTCCATGTTTTCATATATGTTTATTTCTTTTTAAGGTACAAAATTAATGGTAACCAGGCTTCTATCTAGTTAGGGGAAATAAAAAATCTGAATACATCTTTAAGCACTAATAAGCAGAGTTTATCCTATCACATGTGAAATACATTTATTTAAAACTCTGACCAGTGGAAAATATGCTCAAAAGGAGAATATTTCTGTCATGCAAAGAATCAGGTTTAATATTATTGTTTCAAATGCTCCTATTATAAACCATGAAGTTCAGAGACCTCTGCTGGACAGTTTATTAAATTACAGCATTAACACTGGACTACTTTTTGGACAGAATCCTATGCTTCCTATTTGAAAAGCACATGTCTCTTGGAAAATACGTAGTAATAAAGCTAAAACAACTCCAAAAAGTAAAAATATAAGAAGAATGGCTACATATGGAGATCTCTTTGCCACAGGATGTTGTGCTAAGGGAGATGCTAAGACGCTATACTCTACCATTTACCATAAGCTGCTCTCAAATTTAATTTGGAAATTAATTTTAAAATCTTCTCTAAATTCTCTCCATACTCAACAGAGGTCCCTTGGCTCACTTATCAGTTTCAGTTGCCGCCAGGGAGGAATTAAAGCGCTGCCACGTATATGCAAACCAAAAAGATGCCAGCACCTGCATGCCATAGCTTCTGTCACCGAGGCATGGACATAGTGAGCAAATATCAAATGTCTCATAGTGAAAATGAGGATGATGGCCTATACCAAGCTGTCAAAGTTGGGGTTACTAATAAACCTGTAGGCTTCCACTGGTAAAGTCTAGAAAATAAATGCCCAATAATGTGAGTGAAATCCAGTGCACACTAAGCTGCATGCAGGCACTCACTTTCATGAAGCGGCTATTATTTTAGAGCTCTGCTATGTAAGGATAGCATAAAGGGACATTCCTCTGGAACCAGTGGGTATGGGTTGGGGTCCTACTGTTAAAAAGGGCCCTTTACAAATACCAGCAATTGAAATCTCATGACACTCTAGAATCATGGATGGTATAGAGTCCACTCACCCCCGCAGGTCAGTGGGCTTGTAGGTCTTCTTATGTGGGGAGAAATTTATGCAGTCCTGGGAACAGACCCAAATAAAGTACCAAATGATCTGCCAGTAAATAAACCCATTTATAAAGTAGGAAAACAAAGGGTATTTATTTTGTTTATTCAAGCGATTTGGTATGCTAAGTCTGTTTTTATTACTGCCTTTGCAAAATGGAAATCAATTTAGACTTTGATCAACTTTGGGTAATTAAAAGATTAAAAATTCGAAAACAAAAGGTTAGCTAAATACATCTAGAAAAAATATATTTACACCTACAATGAGATATCTGGATAAAAACGCAAAGATGACAGAGCTTTTATTTTAGAAGTGAAACATGCCAAGACCAAAGCGAAGTATTTACTTGGTGCTGTAAGCCACAAACAAAAGCATTTTGAATTTCAAGGTATTAAGTTTGGAAACACATTTCTCTATACTCGCTGCTCTTTCACTGTGTGGTAAGCAAGGGCCAAAACCCAAGAGTTCATAATACACCTATGTTCAATTGCTTCTATCTTTATTTACTTTCTGTATTAAAAAATAATTTATATCTTACTATGCCTCAATTATCTTACCTACAATATGGGTTTAGTGACAGTATTCTAATAGCATGCAACAGAATTAGTGTCTCTGACACCTACAATAAATTACACTGTGAAAATAGGAAGTGTTAAGTTTGAATGGTAGGGATCCTATGTAAACATAATGGCTGCTGAACATCCTGGAATTGCCCTGATTACTGTTATTTTCTTGGTCCTCTATTTCCTTCTTCTGATTTAACTCATATGTGTCTTAAGCTGTCTTTTATATACATCTTTTGGTACCACACATTAAAAGCATAAGCTAGAATGGTATCAGCCAAACCTTGGAATTAGAAAATCATTTCATATTCCCAAAGAGTTTATTGTTAGTATTATTTTGAAAACATAATTTATTGGGTTTGTACTTCATTCCGGATTTACTTGCCCTAAGCATCAGACTAGGAAAACCTAACTTTCACTAACAACATGAGAATAATATTGCTGATAAAGCTAGTGATGTGGGCTTATGCAGTCATGTAAATATTAGGGAAAAAATTCAATATTTTACTACAAAATACTCATTTTACTTTGTAAAGCACAAATTTAAAAAGATTCCAAATACAGTGCCATAAAACTGGCTCTTTCCATGCGTGGCCTCCAGGAGGAGCTCCTCGTCCATTAAGAATTTAAGGAGAAAGCATTTCACACATGATTCAACTTTCCTATAAACTGAATGTCGTGCTATAAAAGCCATTTAATTTTAAAAGATGTGCCAGTGAGTGAGCAGTTTATAGAGACCACACATAATCGCAGTGTACAGATTAGTAAAATTCTGCTATAAAGAACATAACCCTTCATATCTTTTTGATCAAAAAAATTCCCTCGAGTTCCGCATTCTCCTATTTTTAACTGTTGCGTGTGTGTTTTTTTTTTTTAAGAGGAAGTTACAGGTGGTTATTTTAGCTTAGTTTGGTGGAAAGCCCTATTTTGTACATACACAAACTATTTCTGCACATGCAAATAGAAAGCAGTTAACTAAAGGCAGCATTCAGAATATGATTTATTTATAAATAATACAATTAGGAAACCAAATTACTGGGACTCAACTAAGTGGATAAACGAAATAGGAACAGATGTTATCATAGAGCTTGCTGTGAACAGGCCAACTTGAAAGTTCTTGCAGAGTAATCTGAAAGCTTGCACAATGCTGAATTTACACTCTAGCAACTGGGTTGATGTAAAGAGAGGCACAGATTAATGTGCTGATCTACCATGTGGAACATGAGCTTATATCCATAACTGTGCTAGTTGTTGACTAAGGCGCCCCTTGTCATTTCCCACTGTTTAATGATTATCTTATGAGTTACTCGGTAATTTTAAGCAGATGAAATTACAATGGCATCATACTATGGTATGCCACAAAATCCCTTTTGTTCAAATTGTTCTGATTGTATTTTACATCCCATTCCTTACTATGCAAAATGGCCTCCTTAGGGCCATAAATACTTTTAATTTTTTTTTAAAGAAAGAGAATTAAGATAAAGAAATCAACATCACTCAGTTTAACACTCAGCCTCCATGCAATGATATTCCTAAAACATTTCAGGAGGAAAAACATTAATCTTATTTCAGAAACCCTTGAGAGATGAGTGTTTATTGCAGCACAATTCACAATTGCAAAGATGTAGAATCAACCCAAATGCCCATCAATTCATAAGTGGATTAACAAAATGTAATACATGTATACCATGGAATACTACTCAGAGACGAAGAAGGATGACTTAATGCCTTTTGCAACGATTTGGAGGGAACTGAAGACCATTATCCTAAGTGAAGCATATAAAGAATGGAAAAACAAACACTATATGTATTTGCTATTAAATTGGAACTAACTGATGAGCACACATGCATAGAGGGAAGTAAACCTCAAGGAAATCAAGCAGGGAGGAAGGGGAAGGAGGGGATGGGCAAAAACCTACCTAACGGGTACAATGAACACTATCTAGGTGATGGGCACACTTTTAACCCTGATTCAAGCATTACAAAAGCAATTCGTGTAACCAAAAACATTGGTACCCCCATAATACTTTGAAATTTAAAAAAAAAAAACATTTTGAGATGAAAAACTATAAAAGAACTTTTCAGCATGCAAGAATTTTAAGGAAATAAGATAACTAAAGAAATCATATAGTCCAACCTAACACTGTCCAGTAGAAATATAATACAAGTTATACATATGTAATTTAAAATTCTCTATACAGCATATATCTCAATGTGGATGCTAAATTTTCATTGGTTAATATGAAATGTAGTCCTACCAAAACAATAAATTTGTCTTACCAGAAAAAAAAAAAAGAAACCCTTGAGAGAATGAAATTCCATAATCTTTATTTTCGTTGTAAGTTATTTTTTACAAACACTAATTTGTTATTTCTTTATCTTCTTGAATGAATGACACAGAATAAATCTAATGAACAATTAAATACCATTTATTCCTTCTGTTTCCACTTAAGTCCAGTATCTCTTGTTTTGTTCTCTGAGGGATACAGACTAGAGGTATCCACTAATAATGATACATGTGCTTAGAAAGGCATTATTGCCTTTCTTTTGACTCGATAAAATTTTTAGCATTTTTAATGGTTAGTAATCAGTATTTGTGACTCTAAAATGTTTCTGAACCTTTGAAACAAATTCTGTCTACCTAGAGAGGATCCTTTATAATTCCAGGCATATAAATATACTTGGCAGCATGTTATTTAACTCCGGTACCCCAAAAATTGAGGACCAGATTATTCTAATGAGAAATTGTGGCTCTTAAATACT
>RJWJ010039260.1:0-14556 GCA_004363605.1 Indri indri | reverse complement strand
GAGAGATAGGAACACTCATACACTGCTGGTGGGACTGCAAACTAGTGCAACCTCTGTGGAAAGCCATATGGAGATACCTTAAAGAGATGCAAGTAGAATTACCATTTGATCCAGCAATCCCATTACTGGGCATCTACCCCAAAGAACAAAAATTGCTCTATGAAAAAGACACCTGCACCCGAATGTTTATAGCAGCACAGTTCACAATTGCAAAGGTGTGGAAACAGCCCAAGTGTCCATCAATACATGAGTGGATTAGTAACATGTGGTATATGTATACCATGGAGTACTATTCAGCTTTAAGAAACAATGGTGATATAGCACCTCTTGTATACTCCTGGATATGGTTGGAACACATTCTACTAAGCGAAGTATCCCAAGAATGGAAAAACAAGCACCACATGTACTCATCATCAAATTGGTAGTAACTGAACAACACATAAGTGTACATATAAGAATAACATCTATTGGATGTCGGGTAGGGAGGGAGGGGGAAGGGGGAGGGGTGAGGGGGAGGAGGGGATGGATATATGCATATACAAAGGGTGCAATGCACACCCTCCGAGAGAAGGACACGCTTGGGACTGGGACTTGGGGGGAAGGGGGGCCAAGGGCAACATACGTAACCTAAACATCTGTACCCCTATAAACAACAAACAATAAAAAAAAATAAAATAAAATGGCATGGATTATAAAGAAAGAATATTTGTGTATATTATTTGAAACAACTTATCACATCCAGTATTATGTTACCACTTAATCTTGACGACAAACTACATGAAAAGTATTATTATTTTTTTCAATTTACTGTGATGGGAACTTTGTTTCACAGAGGTTAAACAGCTTGTCCAAGATAGTATCGCTATTAAATGTCATCGGACAGACCTAAATCCAAAACACATGTTACTGAAGATTGCATCACACTGATTTGGCTCTTTTCCTGTTCTGATCTTCAGTGAATTGCAAGGAAAATCTAATGTCAGAGCCAGATCCAGGCTGTCTGCTTCCACCCTCTATCATTGTGCTAGAAGCGCCTTTAATACAAGAGACAATGAGGACAACAAATAAGAAATTAAATACTAAAAACAAAATAATTTAATTCATCATGCTGCTTCAGAGCTCTCTTATAAAAACGGCTCAAACCTAACTATGTAACTCCTTTACAAAATATGCTTCAGTGGATCTTCTCAAACAATTGATTAAAAAGGTAAGTCCCTTATCATTGAATCTATGATCAATAAGGATCAGTTCTCTCCCTCCTCTTTTCTTGTCTTATCTCTTTATGCTTCAGGTCTTTCTCATTATGCTTAAACTCCCATATTTTTGGTCATTTTAGCTCTACTTTGCATTGCTGTATATGACTTGTTGCTTTCTGTGCCTAAAACACTTTCTTTGCTTCTCTGTTTAGGTGAGAATTCTTTCACGACTTGAATAGAAAAACATCAGGCAGAGAAGAGATGGTAGTTTAGGGCAAAGGGAACAGTGTTCAAAAAGCTGACTTATTTAATTAAAAGCATAATGAGATGGTGTGAATAGATGGGAGGAAATCATAAAAGTAATTCTGGTATTGTTTGAGTTGGATATCTCAGAGGGGATTGCAAGGGTCGAAACTGAAAGTCTAGGCTAGCTTGAGACCAAATGCTCTACTAATGAATTTGGTCATAATCCATCAAAAGTGATGGAAAATGAAATGTTCTGCACATTGTTTTAGTTGTCTGTTGGCGGCATAACACAATACCACAAATTTAGTGCTTTAAAAAATATAAAAAAATATAAATTGCTTATGTCACAATTTTATAGGTCAAAATTCCCACTTGGCTTAGTTTATCTGACCCAAGCCATACAAGGCTGAAGTCAAGGTATTTATTGTCTGGGCTCTTATCGGAGGCGCTGGGATGAATCTGTTTCCAAGTTCATTTAGGTTGTTGTAAGAACCCATTTTCTCATAGCTGTAGAACTTAGGTTCCTGTTCTTTGCTTGCTGTCAATGAGGGGCAACCACTAGCTCCTAGAGGCCTCTCCAGGGTCCTTGCATGTGGCCTTCTTCATCTCCTAACCAGCAATAGCACATCAGATCCTTCTCGCACTCAGAATCTCTCTGACTTCAATTTTTGTGGCATCTCTTCTACCACATCTCATCTGCTTGCAGCTAGAGAATTTTTTTTCTTTTTAAGGATCCATGTGATTACATTGTTCCTATCCAGATAATCCCTCTATTTTGTGGTCCCCAGACTTAATTAAACCTGCATAGTCCCTTTTGGCATGTAAAATGACATATTCATAGGTTCCCGGAGATTAGAATGTGGACATCTTTGAGGGATGGAATTTGCTTAGGTCTGATTTAGGTTTTAGAAGGTGCTTATAGAGTGTTTACATTGCCCCAAAATTCATTGAAACATATTTGTAGGTGGGGCCTTTTGGAGGTGATGATCACCCTTATCAAGAGGACCTCAGAGAGCTCTTTGTCCCTTCCAACCTGTGAGGACACAGCAGAAAGACAACCATCTGTAAAATCAGGAAGTAGGCCCTCACCAGACACCAAATCTGCTGGAGCCTTGATCTAGGACTTCCCAACCTCCAGAACTGTGAAAAATAAATTTCTATTGTTTATAAGCCGCCTAGTCTATGGTATCCTGGTATAGCATCCCAAATGAGCAAAGAGAGAAATTTTATTCTGGTGACTGGGTGGAAGTTAAATTTGGATATAGCAGATGTCTCTGGTGACTGCATTATGTTCCCTCAATCAACTTTTAATTTCAGTCATATCTTGTGAGCTCACATTCACCATATTCTCCCAATGTCCTACCTCAATTTCAAGCTGTATAGTTTATTAAAATTCACAATTTTCCCAGGGAACTTTTATTGCTGCTGTTTCCTCAGAAGCACAGCCCAGAAGTCCTGGGGGAGAGGTGAAGTGAGGGTATTTTAAGGCTCCCACAGGATCTTCATCCATGAGGGATGAAAGTTCATGGATTAATGCACCCCTCCCGTCTTTAATGCGTATAATTTTTTACACTTCTCAAAGCACTCAGTGGAATTGGGTCTGGTTCCCACATGAGCAGCTCATTGCACCAATACAGCTAGCTGCCTGTGGTCACTTCCTGAACAGAATATCAGTACCTATCTTCTTGTCTCAGGCTTTGTATTTCAGAGAGTGTTAACCAAGACAAAGAGAAAGCTGTCATATTTATAGGGAGTTCATTGTAATGTTTTATTTAGGAGGCTATGAAAGTCTCAACCAAGACAGCGGCAAAGGGCTAAGTGAAAGAAGATAATTTTAAGACATTTTAACTGATGATATTTAGAAACCAATTGAGCGAAGAAGAATACTTGAGGTTTACTTGCAAAGAAGGAAGATGAAGAGAAGTGAGAAGGTGTCACATCTATCCCCAAAATAGACTTTAAACTAATCTGAAATAATGACACATTTATATTAGCCGGATTTAAGCATGAAATATGCAGTAAGTACTTAATTGCTTCAAAGTATTTTATTAGTATATTGATTAACTATTCTAAGACTTCAGAGTATGGAAAATTTATTTATCAATTGTATAGTGCTTACTATGAGCCAGGTACTGTTCTAACCATTTTATAATGTTAGCATTTTAATCCTTTTACTAACTTTATTGGTAGGTACTGTTATAATCACCCCTATATTAAAGAGAAGAATATTGAAACACAGAAAAATTTAGTAATTTTCTCAAATTTACACAGATAGCAGTTGTAGAGGTGGGGTTTGAATGCAGGGCCATTTTGCTCCAGGGTTGGATATGTTTAGCTGCATACTATAAACTCTGTATCTCTTAATATTACTGATACTAGTACTGTTTCTAGTAATAATAAGATAAAAGAATGTGATTATGGCAGATTAAAAACATGATCACAATATTTTGCAGTCCTTCTATCAAAATATGAAGACTATTTCCCCAAATCTTGAATCCAGGCTTGTACTGTGATTTTTTTGACCAATAGGATAGGCAAATTAAACATTGTATGAGTTCCAGAGCATACCTCTATGAGCCTTTGTTGTTTATTCTTCTGCTCTCTTTTAAGGAGCCTAAGCAACACTAATGACTGAAGAGAGACCAGCTTGGAAGAGGTGGATCAGCCAATAGCCAGCACTATGACTTCAGGTGTATGTGAGTAAGACCATCACAAACCATCCATTTCCAGCCAAGTCACAGCAGACTGCAACCACATGAGTAAACCAGGGAGCTATCAGTAAAAAAACTACCTGGTGTAATGATAGGATATTAAGAAATGTTTGCCCATAGACCATACAGTTTGCCTGTCTCTGAAACTATTGCAAGCTTACATGATAAATAGTGCGTTTTATGTATAAAACAAATCATATTAAAAATATGAAAACAGTGGAAAGGAAGTTGAGCTTTGAAGTCACATAAGCCAGTATTATAATACTCACACTGCAATTTGTTATCTGAGCAGTTTTTTGCCACTTGCTCAAATTCTCTTTACTTCAGTTTGCTCATCTGTAAAACAGGTATATTAGTATATAATTTATAGAGTTGCTTGTAACCTAAGTATAGTAACGTGAATAGGTTGCTAGTTCAATGTCTAATTTAAAAATTGATATACAAACAATTGTAGTTTACTTCTCCCTCAATTTATTGAAAGAGAACTCATTGAATGAAAACTGATAAGTTAATTCTATCGCAAAGAACATAGTCCATAGTCCCACTTCTCGATTATATTTCTAATGAATTAGAATTTTGCATTACTAACTTCTACATTGAGCACATCTAAAACAGTGTGGCATTCCTATTTTGCTCAGGCAATTAATAATAAATTCAAAAAAATCTGTAATATAAAATATCTGATCTTTTTCATGTCTTAGGGCAAAAATTAGGATTCCCAGAGTGCTTGTTCAGCCAACTTTGCTCATCCAAAATCACGTCTCGAAGAAAATTTTGATAATTTAATTTCCTCCAGTTCTCTATCTCCATGAAGACGTTAGAAAACATTCACTCTGGGCAAGAATAAAAAGTCAGACTTATCAACTATGTGACTGATTATATTCTCGCAAAAGGATTTTCCTTGAATCAAAAAGGCTGAATATGGCACTATAGATGCTGCTATCCAGTTTTGGCTATTCAATCCCTGTACAAAGCTCAGCTGGAATGACTGATAACTGATAAAATAGGGTAATCGGAATGGTATTTATCCATTCCATATGATCCTCTTCCTTTTGCTCTTCTTTGTAATTATAGGGATCACTAAAGCCATGTACTTGAGCATCACTAGCAGTACTCCACCAAAGACTTCCTTCACCTCCTGTATTTTCTTTATTTAATTATCAATAAGGTTCTACTTCTGCTATAGGTGTATACACACCAGTATGCCCATAAACTCTCTTTTAAGAGCCACTCGAAGAATATCTACCATCAAAAGAAACGATTATGAAAATAACCTCTATGACATGTATGATTTTATTTATATCCTAAGCAATTATTCAAAAAAAATCTAAAGTAACTAAATTTGAGAATGTAGCATACATAAAAGTTCTATGAAAATGATATGCTTTCTGTATTGTTAAATAGTGTTATACAACTCCATGCTTTATTTTAGCTTTGGCTGCCAGGAAAATATAAAAGTAAATGTGAAATATATTAAGGAGTCATAATGGCTCTTGGAATATTTATTTTTATGTTTCCCCCAAAAGGTTTTTATAATTTAAATAATTCTTTGTTATAGCTGTGTGTAAATGCTTTGCAAATTCTTTATAAATAAGCAAATAAAATTACAGATAACCTGATCATAAGTAAAAAACAAGTCTCCCCCATGCAGCTCCAGCCCCTCTCCCAGCACAAACAACAAAGAAAAGTTAGGAAAGTCCAAGTGAGTCTCTTGTTGTAGTAAAGGCAATAGTCTTAAGAGTCAGGTAATCAACTTTTCTAAAAAAAATTTTAATCTTTTTTTTATTTCAGCATATTACAGGGGTACAAATGTTTAGGTTATATATATTGCCTTTGCCCCACCCAAGTCAGAGCTTCAAGCTTGTCCATCCCCAAGACTGGGATGGACCACCTTCGTTAGGTGTGTATATACCCATCCCCTTCTCCCCGCTCCCATCTGCCTGACACCTGATAAAGTTGCTCTAACACAAGTTAATTGTGTGATTTGGGGCAGCATACCTGTAAAACGAGATAACTGGGTAGGATATGGTTTTCATTTTTATTTATTTATTTACTTCTTTTTAGAGACAGGGTCTTGCTGTGTTTCCCAGGATGGACTCTAACTCTTGGGCTCAAGTGATCCCCTTTCTCAGCCTCCAAATACCTGGGACCACAGGCGCCGTCATGCCCAGCTTGGGTAGGGATTTTTTAAGATCCTTTATACATTTTTTGCTCTTAAAATACATTACAAAGATATTTCTAATAAAAATACAAAGAATCTTTTCTGTTGCCATTATCATCATTTCAAATTAATTTATTTGCTACACTTAAATTCAAAAGGCATTTAATCTGGGAAGCAGTAAGAGAAAGCTGTTCAAAAAGTTTCTAAAATAAATACAGAAGTGGCTTCACTTTAGGAAGTAAAAATAACAGCAACTCACTTATTGATGGGCACTTGGGTTGTTTCCATATCTATTCAATTGTGAATTGTGTTACTATAAACATTCTAGTGCAGATGTCTTTTTTATAGAATATCTTTTGTTCCTTTGGTAGATGCCCAGTAATGGGATTGCTGGATAAAATCACAGTTCTACTTGTAGCTCTTTGAGGTATCTCCATATTGCTTTCCACAGAGGTTGTACTAGTTTGCAATCCCACAGCAGCGTATGAGCGTTCCTATCTCTCCACATCCATGCTAACATTTACTGTTTTGGGACTTTTTCATAAAAGGCCATTCTCACTAGTGATAAATGATATCTCATTGTGGTTTCGATTTGCATTTCCCTGATGATTAGAGATGTTGAGCATTTTTTCATATGTTTCTTGGCCATTAGTCTATCTTCTTTTGAAAATTTTCTGTTCCTTTCCTTTGCCCACTTTTTGATAGGGTTGTTTGATTTTTTCTTGCTGATTTTCCTGAGGTCTATGTAGATTCTAGTTATCAGCCCTTTATCGGATGTGTAGCATGCAAATATTTTCTCCCATTCTGTAGGTTGTCTGTTTGCTTTCATGATAGTTTCCTTGGCTGTGCAGAAGCTTTTTAATTTGATCAGGTCCCATTTATTTATTTTGGTTGTTGCTGTGATTGCCTTTGGGGTCTTCTTCATAAATTCTTTCCCTAGGCCAATGTCCCTAGGGTGTGGGTTTGTCATATATGGCTTTTATCATTTTTAGGTAAATCCCATCTTTGCCTATTTTGTTAAGTGTTCTTATCATAAAAGGGTGCTGAATTCTGTCAAATGCTTTTTCTGCATGTGCTCCTCTATTGAGAGGACCCACATGATCTTTG
Source organism: Indri indri (assembly GCA_004363605.1). Taxonomy (NCBI): domain Eukaryota; kingdom Metazoa; phylum Chordata; class Mammalia; order Primates; family Indriidae; genus Indri; species Indri indri. Next base: position 7,135 of record RJWJ010039260.1, on the reverse strand, counting down.
TTTTGGTTCTATTTATGTGGTGAATTACATTTACAGATTTGCGTATATTGAACCATCTCTGCATCTCTTGGACGAAGCCCATGAGTGGATTGATAAAATACGATATACATATACCATGGAGTTCTACTCAGCCATAAAACACAATGGTGATCTAGCACCTGTTGTATTATCCTGGATAGAGCTGGAGCCCATTCTAGTAAGTATCACAAGAATGGAAAAACTAGCACCACATGTACTCACCACCAAATTGGTATTAACTGATCAACACCGAAGTGCACATATAATAGTAACATTCATTGGGTGTAGGGCAGATGGCAGAGGGGAGGAGGAGATGGGTATATGCACACCTAATGGGTGCGGTGCCCACCATCTGTTGGATGGACATGCTTGAAGCTCTGACTTGGGTGGGGCAAAGGCAATATATGTAATGTAAACATTTGTACCCCTATAATATGCTGAAATAAATAAAATAACAGCAACATTTATTTTATGTTATTTCATTTAGTCAAACTTAGCTTTAGATTTTATATGTAAACATAGTCCATACCTTCTTTTGGCTAAGTAATATTTTAGTTATATATATGAAGGCCATATATGACAGACCCACAGCTAACATCATACTGAACAGGGGAAAATTGAAAGCATTCCCACTTAGAATTAGAACCAGACAAGTTTGCCCTTTATCACCACTTACCTTACTCTTTTAAAAAAAATTTTTTAAAAAAGGTATTTTTTGTTCTTTAAAAAAATTATTTGGAAAACTTTTTTTTGTTAATAAAAATACTTTTTAACAAAAATTATTCTGTCAGATTACTAGTCATAGTGCAAGCTAATGCAGTGTACAAACATCCTAGGTATAAATTTTAGCTCCTCCTTTATTGTCTATGTGACTTTAGAAAAATTGTACAAATTCCGGTGCTTAGTTTCCTCTATTGTAAAACAGGGATAATAAAAAGTACCTCTGGAATAGATTTGTGGTGACGAGTAAAGGAGTGAGTTACTATAAAATGCTTAGAGAAAATATTATAGACTTGATAAATATTAGCCATCAATATTTTACTACAAATCAGAGTTCTGCAGTCACAAAATTATCAGCACAGAAGGTGTGTCTTTTTTAGTAGATTATTTTGTGGGCATTTGATTATTACTATTTTAATATGTCTTTCTTTACTCATTGACATAAAAATTAGGCTTTCCTTTTCTTTTACATCATCCTGAATCTGGTCTCCACTCTTTATTTCAGCTTCATTTCTAGTGAAGCTTTGACTTCTTTTTTATGTCTCATAGCAAACCACTGTATAACTATATATTCATTGACAATTATTTCAATCCATGTATCATACCATATTATAAACAATAAACATTGATTTATTTACAAAGCTGTTGTGTCTCTTTTCATACCTGGAAAACTTTGCAAAATTACAGTGTAATGTAAAGCTTCTTGAAGTCAGGGACTCATTTCTTATTTGTTTATTGCTGGCTACAACCCCAGTGCCTAGAACAATGCCTGCCACAGAGTAAGTACTCAGAAATAGAAGGAAGAAAAAATAATCTCTTACCAACAACTTTTATGAAATTGGAATGGATGGAAATTTTACCATCTTGATGCACAAGCACAGCTTGTCAGCATTTGCTAATTTATGTTTAGGTATGTAAAAAAGAATATCATTTAGCCTTGGCTAGTAAATATTAATTTCCTAAAATTAATTATTAAGAAGAGAACACATAAATTTGTAAAGTGATAGTTTTTAAAAATGGAGATTAATCTCATGGACAACTTTACACTTTCAATGCTATTTTATGAGAAGCGGTTTGATTTTATAGGATGGTTATTTTTTTTTATTTTTTTATTTTTTTAAGACAGAGTCTCACTGTGTTGCCCAGGCTAGAGTGCCGTGGCATCATCCTAGCTCACAGCAACCTCAAACTCGTGGGCTCAAGCAATCCTCCTGCCTCAGCCTCCCGAGTGGCTGGGACTACAGGCATGCGCCACCATGCCCGGCTAATTTTTTCTATATATTTTTAGTTGTCCCATTAATTTCTTTCTATTTTTAGGAGAGACGGGGTCTCGCTCTTGCTCAGGCTGGTCTCGAACTCCTGAGCTCAAACAATCCACCCGCCTCGGCCTCCCAGAGTGCTAGGATTACAGGCGTGAGCCACCGCGCCCGGCCAGGATGGTTATTTTTAATTCCGTTCTATAGTGATTGGAAAGAGTCACATGTAAGATTAGTAACCTAGACTGTGGTCCCAGAGCTATTCCTTATGGTCAACAGAAAAAAGTCAGGGATTTTTATTCATTCCTGGAATAAGACAGTACCAGACCCTTCCGTATTTCTATCCACATACTGGAGCTTGAGTCAAAATTATAGCTGAGGGAGGGAGAAGTTGGAATGTATTTGGTGCTATTATGTATGAATTAATGGTTGTGAAAACTAAATGCTATCTTATTGTTGTGTAAGTAAATAGGTTGAGAGAATTTTCTTTGATCACACATATGTATTTTTTCTACTTTTTTCCTTATAATCTTCTATGCTTAAATATTATATATGTATACATTATACATGTATGAATAATTTAAAACCATAATACGTATAAAATATATCAATATAAATAAATGCATAGATATACATATGTAAAAATGTAAATGTGTTTTATTCTCTTTACTACCCTACTCGTAAGGTGAAGGAGACATTTTTTTCAACCCTGAAGGATTAGCCCTACTTTGTACCTTGCTTAACTTAGTCTCAGGAGGTCCTTTTCATACTTAGCATAACAATTGCAGAGCTGGGCTTTATTTGGTCCTAATGTATGGAAGAAGCAACACTGTAAAAGTCAGACAGGTAATTCCCTTCTATGGTTTCCTTTCTTTAGGCTTCAAAGTGCTCATAATAATTGACTTCCAGGATTCAGAAAGGGAGGAGTGACAATTAACCTAGAGTTTACAGTATCTTAAATGAACAGAGGAATTAAAATTAGATAGAGGTTGATACATATTACTCATCTTAGGCCATAGACAAATTAAAAAAATGATGAGCAAGTGTCAAATAGTTATCTACAACAAATATAACCTGGCTGATGGCAAGTGTAAAGAGTGAAGCTACCAAGCTCCTTATGTTATCCCTTACTTTTTTATGTATGCATTTTATTTCATTTCCTACCTTCTGATAACAATACATCTTTGAACATGTCCTATGAAGCAAAAAATTTTAAATGATGTTTAATACATATAACAGCCATTGTATATAAACTTCTTTTTCAAGAACCAAAATAATTTTGTTAAAATATTAATATAACTTCAACTCTTGATTATCTTCCCATTTTCCTCTATGCCAAGCAACAACCAACTTTTTTAAATAAAGGGCCAGAGAGTAAATATTTTAGACTTTGTAGACCATATGGTCTCTGTCACAACTATTCAACTTTTCCATTGTAGCATGAAAACAATCATAGATAATACTTAAACAAATTGGCATGGCTCTGTTCCAGTATTTTCAAAACAGGCAATCAGGTAGATTTGACCCATAGGAGTTTACTAACACCTGCTCTATGCCATTTTAAACATATGTTAGAGCTGTTTCTTCAGAGGTATCTACTTACGGATGAAAGGAATACCCCAAATTCTGCCATGCTCTGGGTAGTTTCTTCAAATGCAGAACAGTATGAAATATTCCATCAGGAAATAAAACTGTATTGACAGTTGATCTGACCTAAAAAGTCTTGGATTGACAAAAATTCTGTACCTTGTCTGTGTTATATTCTCAAAGGTTTAGGAAAAAACTCCTTTCCATGTAAAACATAAGGTAATCTGGCACAGGCCTATAAAGTTGAGCTGCTAATTCACTAAAAGATACATTTTGCATGAACAAATGCTAAGATGTATTAGTTCATACTCAACTTATGTACAAATTTATCTGAAAAAGTATGAAATCCTGACTAACCCATTTCTTTCTATGCAGCTGAATTAAAATCAAGGTTAAATCTTCCAAATTTTTAGATCTTTAAGCTGGAACTAAAATCATTGTCACATAACAGATCAAGCATTCCCAATATGTAATTTAAATAGCTAAGATTTGAACCTAATTATGGCTCTTCTCATACTTTGGTTACTCTTTCTGACCAATTCTATACACCTCCTTGAGATAATAATAAGAAGCAACTGCTCTCATCCACAGAATTCTCTGATGGAACTAGATCTCTTTTCAATGAAAACATCTTATCTTTTTTTTTATTTAATGAGAAGAACTGTGCACTGTTACTAAAATTTATTGCTTTAAACATACCAAAATGGAATAAAAAGTGGTCAGCATGAAATCACATATAAGTGAATTTGCATTTTGGCATCAAGTTATGTATATATTAGTCTTTAAAACATTAAAAGATTTTCAGGATTCTGATTTTCAGATTAATGGTTGATAGCTTCTATGACAAAAATTGATTAAACTATTGTGTCAAATGTAATTATACACATTAAAGACATTGTTACCTTAAGAGCCTTCTACCATCTGATTTTGACTCCATTTTGTCAACCTTTAAGAAATAATTGTCTCTATAAACAGATGGAAAAGTTACTTCTAATTATCACTTGAGATTGAATGGAAATGTTTTCTAGGGGAAATAAAATGATTTACAGGGCACAATATCCAGAATTTAATTTTAAGTGAGAATAGATTTCTATTATAACTTTATGTTTTTATCAAAAAGACCATTTAGCTTATGCAATTCTCCCAAGTGTAGGATCATAACTCCGATTTTATTTTATTTTATTTTTTGACCCAGAGCCTCACTCTGTTGCCTGGGTTAGAGAACCATGGCATCGGCCTAGCTCACAGCAACCTCAAACGTCTGGGCTCAAGCAATCCTCCTGCCTTAGCCTCCTGAATAGCTAGGACTATAGGCACACACCACCACACCCAGCTAACTTTTTTTTTTTTTTTTCTATTTTCAGTTGCCCAGCTAATTTTTTTCTATATTTAGTAGAGGCAGGGTCTTGATCAGGCTGGTCTTGAATTCCTGATCTCAAGCAATCCTCCTGCCTCGGCCTCCCAGAGTGCTAGGATTACAGGTGTGAGCCACCATGCCCAGCCCTAACTCTGTTTATAGTTTATTACTGATGGATCCAGATTCATCAGAGTTCAAAGTTAGACCCTTTGACTCCAGTTTGACCCATGTTCTTAACAATTACACTGTAAGTTCTGCTCTTTAAATCTTCTCAATAATCTTATGAAACCAGTATTAATATTCTTATTTTGCATAAGAGGATATTGCCTCCAGGTATATTAAATAACTCGTACAAGGCCACATTAATACATTGTAGAAAAGAAACTTAAATGCAGGGCTAACTAGCCTCAAACCTTATCCTGGTAAAGAGGGTACATGCTCTTGAGTTATTCACTTGGTTCAAAAACGGGGTGAAGGTCACCTGGGGAAGCATGCTTCTACCAGTTTGCAATTCTATTTTCGACCCTGTGATGAACTACAAACTACCCTTTGGACTCACTACTGTGTATAAAAGTTGATATTTCTACAAACCCCATCCTTTTTTTTTTTTTTTTTTTCATTAAACACTCAAATTTCCTCAACAAAGCATGGATGTCATGTGGTAATCTGATAAAGGCACAAGTCAAAGCTAAATATCAGAAAAAAAATCTTACAATAAAGCTCTTGCTCTTAGAGCAGTATCCCAGGGAACAGATAAAGCACAACCATAATAATATGATTGACTTCATGAACTTTCATTTTATTTCACAACAACTTGAGATACACATAAAAAAAACTGAACGCTACAGTGATATATTGACAAGAAACATTCTTTGGTTTAAAGATCAATACAAAAATCTTTGAGAAAAATAAAATCAAACAATAAAGCTTTCCATTTGGGCTTTTATAAGCCTTTTAAAAAATAATGATATTAATTATTGCATATTTCCAATGTGGAGAGTCATGTGATTGTATCAAAAACTACAAACCACAAGGCCACTGACAGCAACACACATAAGTCACTTTGTTTTTGTTCAGGCCTTTGCTGTCATCACTGTTATTACACTTAATTAAAAAAATAATGGCACAGAGGTTATGTTTCTATTAAGTCTAAACTATATAAATGTGAGAAAGAAGAAAGTCAAGGAAGAAATATGAATAAAATGAGAAAAAAATATAACATTTGCAATATTTAGTTTTAAATTCATCATTAATAATTTTTAAAGTGTGAATGACATACGTCTTTGCTAAATTTTCCCACGTTCAGGGATAGGGTACTAGACTGCCAGAAATCCAAATTGTGGTTAACTGTAAAATACTTTAGAAATGAACCGCAGGCTTAGATGTATTGTAAAGGGCATATGTTCAACATTTAGTGCTTGAAATGATGTGTAAGTGGGAGAGTGAAGTAAGAGATGAAAATGTTTTAGATATATGGTGTGGAGGAAGTAAATCTTTTAAAACAGGCTCTAAGCTCTTTTAAATTAATGGAGGGTGCATTTGCCAAAAACTATAGTTAAGCTTGTTACTGTCTTGAATTTCTGGTATCTGTATTTCATTAGAAGATCTATTTTATTTTATTATCTCTAACTCCCATTGACAATCTCTGAAACAATTAACTGCCCTCTGCCAAAAATGTCTAGGTTTGACACTATTTCTAAAGCGTACATGAAGCTATCAGCCTTTACAAATTTACCTACAATGCAGGAGAAAACTTTTAGAGAAAAATCACTTTATTAAATTTTCAACTTTGTAGGAAATTAAAATATTTTTACAAATAATAAATTTTCCACATTTAAAGCAGCTTATAAAAATGACATCTTTTGTTACATAAACAACCTGGAAGAAGTACCATAAGACATTGAAAATAACATCTAGAGAGTTTTAATTCCTTGAGTACGTGAGATCATTTTTCTTTTCAAAATATGATTGAGCCATTATGAACTTAGAAGAGAGCAATTCAGATTTACTGATAGGGCTGAAAAAAGTTCATAAAAAGCTTACAAGTCACTGAAGAAAATGAAATATATGTTGACATTTAAATATCTACCCACTTCTACAAATAGGTGCACACATCCAGATTCCATGGCATTGTGAATTTTTTTTTTCAGGATATTATGGGGGTAGAGATGTTTAGGTTATGTATGTTGCCCTTACC
>RJWJ010039259.1:0-14572 GCA_004363605.1 Indri indri | reverse complement strand
TCATTCAGAAATGATTCTCTCTCCAGAGACACTTTGCATTAGAGCCAGAGTTCTCTTCCCCAGCTAGGTATGGCCCAAGCATAACCCACAGGATAAGTAAAGCAGATCTTCCTGGGTCAGCGGTTGTGTCACTGAGAGGTTTGAGTATGGAAAAGTAAACTAACAACTGGGAAAAAATAAACATTGTTTTCATATTTTAAAAATGAATAGAAAATGGGACCAAATGTGAAATTCACTTGAAGTTGTATGATTCAACTTGAGACTTCAAATAGATTTTGCCCCTGTAGTCAGTGCCTTCGTCCTAAGCCCTCATATCGTCCTGGCTCCTAACAGCATGAAGCCGCTTCTGCTCTGCCACTGAGGCCACGCTGGTGGAAAAGTCTGGGGAGCCCTGAGCTAAAGGAACAACTGTTTAATGGAAGGTGAGCATCCCCAGAGGAAGGGAGAGATTTTCAGTGGCAGAAATGTCACCCCAAGCCCCTGCAAACTCTCCCGCGTATCAAGTGTGCTTTGCCCCATCCACAATCGCAACAATGGCGAACGTCTATCGAGCTGTTACCGTGTGCCCAGCCCTGTGCATTTTACAAGGTCGAGCAGACACTAGCATCATCTCCCATTTTACAGATGTTGAAACGTAAGTCACCCAAACATCCCAGTTCATCGGTGGTAGGAACAGGATCCGGAAACTCTTCCTTTCCAATGGGGGGATCAACCACTCCTATGTACCCAGGACTGATCCAGTTTTAACACAAAGTACCACATCCCGGGAATCTCAGGTTTCCAGGCATAACCAGACAAGGGGTCACCCCAGTGGGGGGTCATCGGAGGCTGTTCAGAGAGCAGAAATATTTAATATTAATGTTTAAGCTCTTTGCTCTGGGGTTCCTATAGTAAAGCCACGTTAACCGGACTCTTTCTGGGGTGTCAGACAGGGTGCCGACTGCTGTCTCTGGGCAGGGGGTGGCATGGAAACAGGGACATCAGGTGAGGATACGGGCGCTGGAGATGAAGGTCTCTGAGCGGCCGCAGCAGACAGCGCAGTTCTGATACACCCCCGAGCGCTGTTTTCAGTGGGGTGACCAAGCAGACCCAACTCCCAGGATCTCCCCGATCCCAGATAAACTTTAACCATTGATCACTCTACTTCCCTACAAGAAGCTGCTGCTGAATATTCCAGAAAACACACACGCCATCAGCAACGGCAAGCTCCACGTCTCGACTTATTTGCTTTATTCTTTTAGATTTTTCTCCCCCTCAAATTGGCAAGCAACGCAACACTGCGCCGTTGTCTTGCTCTCACCACGAAGGACTGTAGAAAGACAAAAAAATAACGTAAAGGTCATTGTGCTTTAAAAGGAGTCTTTTAAAACAAAAATGCAAGAAAGGAAAGAAAATTGCCTGAATGTGCTCCTTCTTATTAGTGGGAAGTAAGAACAGGTTCCAAATGGAAAACTGTTCTCAAGAGAAAGCACGTTGACCCTGTTATTGTGTTTGAAACTTGTGTTTAAAATGTTCTCAGAACGTTTCCGCAGTCTTTTTTTGCCTATGTATGTTCCTTCCTCGGCTGAGAGTCAGCTCCGGAGCACTTGTTGACAAGTGGGGAGACGGGGTCTGTCTTCACATCACTTGCCTTGCCAGGGACCTGTCCGTCTGCATTCGACCTCGGCCTCTCTCCACCTCCTCTCTCTCCTCTTCCTCCCCTTTCCCTTCCCTTCCCTCCCCCGCTCCCCGCACCCTGCGGCTTCCTGCAGGGCACTGAGGCTGCTGCTCCTCCTCCCCTCCCTCCTCCTCCTGGTGGCATCTTTCTGCTCGTGCCTGTGCCTGTGCCTGGCAGGTACACAGTAGGTGCTCAGCCAGGATTCCGACCGCGCAGTTGAGCGAACGACTCCCACCCACTTCACTGGCTCCGCTGTCTGGATTGTTCCGGCTCCCTCAGGCTGGGCTCCCCCGACGGACAGACGCAGGTCCTGAGACAGAGACCCAAGTGCAGGTAGTTTATCTGGGAGGTGACCCTGGAGCGCAGAAGGGAACCAGGGCAGGCGGACAATGCCACCGCGCTGTCCAGCGGGACCCCAACGCAGGCGACTGGGGCCCAGCCCGGGGCGACTCAGGGAGATGATGCAGAACACGCACCAGGGTCACCTGTTCCTGCCACCCCCGCCTAGGGGCGGCATCACTGGCTGAGGCTGCTGCTGGGACGTTCTCCCTGACACTTCTGAGGTGCCCACGCGTGGGAGGAAAGGATGGACAAGATGACCCTGAGTTAAAGGGGAGGAGTCAATGCTAAGACACTCTACTTAGAGAGGTCGCCATGACACTGAGGGTCAGCTCCTTCTTGTCCCCTTCAAGGGCCAGAATTCTTCAAAGGATGCCATGCGGGCTTCTGTTTCTTAAACAGAGCTCAGATGTGCATAATGGTGGGAGTTTTAACAAACCGTATACCGTAGCTTGTTAAATCACTGGAAATAAAAGCTAAGCAAGAACTGTGGAATTAGATTACCCCACAGGAAGGAAACACACTTTCATCTAAAGTTCCTCTAAATAGATGTTATTTTCCCTTGCTGTAAAGGTAGGCTATTTCCCTTATTACTCAAGAAAAACAAGGCAGCGGGGCGTGGGAGCCACGAAGCCACATCGGTTAGGTGCCGCGACACGGCAAAGCAATTCTTATCAGCATTAATATTGCAATAGCCGAGGAAAAGAAATCGGGAGGTTTTCGTCGTAAAGAACAGCACCGAGAGATGAAAATGCAGTCGCAAGCGTAAAAAAAAGTTATTATGAAATCTGCTCAAGCCTCATGTTTCTCCAGCGATTCAAGATAATCACATTAGCAGCTTCAAACATTATGCGGTGACATCATTCAAACAGATAGCTCCCAGAGGTTGGAAATGAGACCAGGGAATTACCATTCATCACACATTTATGACAAATCTAATGGTCTGAACTGATTTGTTACCAGTTAGAGCTCATGCGGGTCTCTCTGACTACGGCCACCTTTCTCACTTAACGATCCTTCTTGCTCAGGAAGGACCCCCAAGGAACCCATAATGTCTCGTTGGAATAAGGAATGGGAAACCCCTCCTAACCCAAGGTCGAATGAATGAGGTATGGATCTACTCACCGCCCAAAGTTCTACTATTCGAAGAGCAAACACAAAACCCCTCTTGGCTGTACGTTAAGAATCGCGACTTTGGACACCAACAGACCCAGGTTTAAGACCTTATTCTGCTGTTTTCTGGATGTGACCCTGAGTAAGGTATCTTCCCTGCTTAAGTGCGGTTTGCTCATCTTCAACGTCAAGGTAATAACAGCCCCTGTCTCTTGGGGCAATTGTGAGAATTCAATAAAATAATGTGTATCAAGTATTAAGCACAATCCTTGGCAACAGAGCAAACGCTTAATTAACATTAGCTGGGACTGTTATTATTTCTAGCGCAAGATTTGAAATGAAGGAGGAGCGCCTGTCAGGGAGGTCTGTGAGAGTCTAACGCTCCAAAGACAGTACCGATGTCGCTCTGGGCTCTTCCTCCTCACTGTCGGTGCAGCAGGTGCCGTCGGAGCCCACACCCCGTCAGGCCAACCCGGCTGTCACAGCTGCTTTGAGGGTCCGTTCCCTCCCACACCGACTGGCCTCTGCCTAGGAGGATCCTCCAGCCTGTGTTCTGGGCAGGCCAGGACTTGCAGAGAGTGACATCCCTCCCCGGAGCGCCCCTCGACCCTTGAGAGATGGGGACCGGTGGACTGCGGGGGAAACACCACTTGGGGGTGCTCTGCACCAACCTCCCGGGTTCCCCTGCAGGACGGAGCGCTGGCCGCTCGCAAAGACACCCTTCCTCAGCTTCCTTTCCTCCCTCTTTTCCCCGCTCCCTCAGTGTGGGGTCCCCCAGGTAAACCCCTTGCATCCAAATCTTCATCTTGGGTCTGCTTTTTGAGAAACTCCAACCACGTCCACCCGCACGGGGCTTCCTCCACCTTAGCACCTCCGTGGCTTCCAGGCTACCCCACGGGCCAATGTGGTGTCACAGTGGCATGGGACAGGCTGGGTTCAAATGCCAACTCTGCCATCTGCTCCTTGCGCAGGCAAGATAGGCCCCCTTCCTGGGCCTCCGTCTCCGCACCTGTAAAGCAGCACCTGCCTCACAGGGACGTTCCGAGGAGTCGGCACGGAGTCGGCTCAATCTCTGTAGCTTGTCATTAGCTGGTCGGAGCTTCCTAAAGAGAAGCGGCGCCCAAAGGTTCCCGAGATGCCTGGAGAGCACGGGTGCTCAGCACGAAGGAATGAGTTCCAAAAGGTGGCATTTTAGGGATTCATTATGAAGAGATTTTTAGATAGAGAACAGAGTTACCATCATCACCAAGAGCGAGAGCTTTTCTGCAAAAGTACAAGGACAGTCCAGCTGCCAGACTCTTTGCACCGGGGACCAAAGAAACGAGGTCCGTAGCCAAGGCCACACTGGCTGCTGGCAGCCCGTAATTGGAACCGGAACATTTCTTAGGTGCTGCCAAGTCCATCGGCAACTGGTTTGTTTTTCTAGAAAATGAGTGACAGCTGCACAACCGTTTTTAAGTCATCGAGAGACGGAAGGAAGAGAGCACAGCGGTGACTGCGCAGCTCCCGGGCAGACCCGGGGGACGGCTGGTACACGCGTGGCTCAAACCGGCACAAATTCAAGTTAAAACTTCGCACCTGGCTGTTCGAGGAGGAGATGTCCCTAAATAAATGTGAAGGAAAATTAATATTTAATAACGTTGCAGACAACCTGAGCGCCGGCTCTTTTTCCAAACCCTCCTCCACCGCCTTCCTAATGAAGAGGATCCGGCTGCTGGTTTCTCCCCTGGGACCCTGAGTTGGGGAACCCCTGGCGGAGGGAAGGAAGAGCCACCAATGCTAGGTTGGTTTTTCCTTCTTTTGGAAACTGGTTGTGGACTCTACGCGAAGCGACACAAGAGACTGGCTGAGAGTCGTGATCCCGGGAAGAGCTGTGCCGGCATCTGTGGTCACCCAGGCAGGTGCCCTGGCAGGAAAACAAGTGGACGGGACCAGGCAAGCAGTGAGAATTGAAGCACCCTGGGAGCCCCTGCAAGCCCACAGGAGATACGCCTGGCTCGCCCGGCCCGGGTCACTGAAGTGGCAATGAGCAGGGCAGACGTGGTCCCTGCCCCAGTGACCCAGACAGGGGGAGGGAGGGGCGCACCAGCAAGCAGTTACACAGGTGACTGCCCACCGTGTGCAGGAAGGGCTGCGAGTCATCAGTGCGAGGCGCCGCCTGTTGCTGGGGGTTGGGGCAGGTCGGGTCAGCTGAGACATGGGGTGAGGAGCCCCCCCGGGCAAAGGCGAAAAGGAAAGATTGTTCCAGAGAGAAGAGCCTGCCTGGGAGCCCTCAAGTCCACAGCACTTGTGAGTTGCTGAAAGAAGCCTCCTGCCACTGAGGCCAGAGAAAGGGACAAAATTAAACACGGAAAACAGTATGGAGGTTCCTCAAAAACTTACAAGTAGAACTTCCACGGGGTCCGGCAATCCCCAACTGGGTATTTATCCCAAAGAGACACCCGCACTCGCGTGCTCAGGGCAGCCGAGCTGCGGAAACAACCTAAATGCTCGGTGACGGACGGAGGGTGAAGAAAACACAGCCTGTTCAGACAACGGACTATGATTCAGCCTTTAAAAAGAAGGAAATCCTTCGACGGGTGACGACATGGATGAACCAGGAAGACGTGCTGAGTGAAATGAGCCGGTCACGGAAGGACAAACACCGCACGATTCCACTTCTATGAAGACGCTAAGATAGCCACGCTGACAGGAACAGACAGCGGAACGGGAGCTGTCAGAGGCTGGGGAAGGGAAGCCGCTGTTCGGCGGGTACGAAGTTTCAGTTATGCAAGACGAGTAAGTTCTAGAGATCCGCCGTACAACAACGTGCCTATAATGAACAATACTGTACCGTGCACTTAAAAATTTGTCAGGAGGGTACATCTCATGTTAAATGTCAAGTTCAATATTCTTACTATAATAAAAAAAACAAGACAACTGACGCAATACACTTGGCACCATTAATATCCCAATGGTAGCTGAGACATTCGTTGTGATGGTTTTTAGCTCCGCTGACGAACTGCTATTTGGGCATGATCCACGTGCTGTTCAAACCATTCTCGGAATGTCCACGTGATTTTTACCGCTGCCTGTGACCAGCATGCTGTGAAGAGGCTCACCCCCAGCCTCAGAGGTACCTCTGTCCCTCGGTGGCCTCCCCTGGTCTGTGTGAAGACCGTTCAAATTCACCTGAGATATCAGGGTGGCCCAAGCAGGAGGACAACCTGGCGCAGAGCAGAGAAGCCCTGCAGGTGCCTGGCGTCGCCCGTCTCTGTGGACAGGTCAGGAACCATCTGCCCACATTCCAACCCCAGGGCCTCACGGGTGTGCAGGCTGTGCAGTCACACAGGGCCCCACACTCAGTGTTCTGCCATCACCACCTCGAAATACTTCATTTTCTGACAAGGGCCCTGCATTTTTATTTTGCACTGGACCCCGTAAACCATGCAGCTGGTCTTGCTGCACCCTGAGCAGTTTATCAAAGTATTTTCCCTCCAGTCACTAAGAGTTTCTTTTACAAGAGGAATAAAATGACCAAAAGGGCAAAGCTTTGTCCTTCCAGTAACACCTCTGGTGCTGTTCTAGTGCTTCTTCTAACCTGGCCCTCTGGGCAGCTACCCAGCTGGCCCGCTCCTTAACCTATTTCTGGGGCCAAGAACCGCTGGGAGCCTTGGACGGCAACTATGCCGGTGTCTACGGCTCTTCCTCTCCCCGTGTTGGGCAACTTGCCAGCCCTGGAAGACGGGACCACATCCCCATTAACAGCAAGAGCACTGGACCCACATAAGCCTGGGTTCGAATCCCAGCTTTGCCTTTCACATCTCTAACCCTGAAAAGGTAACAGAACCATAGGACTGTTGGGGAAATTAGAAAGATCACGAATACCGAGGGTTCCATCCATAGCAGGCGCTCTGCGTTAGCTGTTGGCATTTCTAGAGCCGCCACTGGCTCTCCCGGCACCGTGCACAGCCCTGGGGTGGCTACCAATCGGGGTACACGGCTCCTCGCCACAGACGCCAAAGTGGGCTCTGGAGGCTTCTGCCACTAGATCTTCCTCGTGATGTGCTTGTCCTGCCGGGGAAGCAGGCTCGTGAGACGAAATCAGCCAGTCGTGCTCTCCCCAAAACCAAGCAGGAAAGAGGTGAAGAGGAGAGAAATTTCGGTATGTTTTCACTGAGTCCCCCAGTGGCCCAGAAAAGACAGTTTCGGTCGTCAGAACCTCTGCAGCTGTCCAGTTCTCCCGCCTTGCCTTCCACCTTGTGAGTTCCCTGCATCCTTACAGTAAGCCCTCTTCCTCTTTTTTTTTTTATTTCTGCATATTACAGGGGTACAAATGTTTAGGTTGCATATATTGCCTTTGCCCCACCTGAGTCAGAGCTTCAAGCGTGTCCCCAGATGGTGTGCACCGCACCCATTAGGTGTGAATATACCCATCCCTTCCCACCTCCTGCCTGCCTCTTCTTCCTCACGCCAGTCACAGCAGCTTCTGTTGCTTGCAGCCAAAGACTCTAACTTACACACCACTCTTGAGGGGCTGTGGGACAGACATGCAGATTTTTCCCCCAAAGAGTCAATTCACTCAGGACATAAGACCCAGCCCGGGCAGCACGAAGCTGAGCCTGGGGTGAAGGGCAGAGGCACACCCTCTCCCTCTGCCTGTGCAGGGGGAAGACGTGTGAGTGTGCCTGCCCACAGGAAGCCTGCCAGCCCAGCGCCTCCCTTCTCCCAGGAGAACATTTTCGCTCCCATCTCGAGCTCAGAACACAGAAGACAGAGCTGCCTGCCGCGGACGTGCTCCCCAGGCGGAGGCCCTGGCGTCTGCAGCTCTGATCTCAGGAGGGGCCTGTCCGATTATCCCTCGCCCCCCAGCCTGCCCACGGCATGGCGGCAGCACCCGGAGCTGACCCGCGTGTCCACAGACAGAGCGGGCGGCTGCACGTGTGGGATGATTAGGAGGCTACAGAACAACATCCACCACGGCCTCTGCCCTCAGCGGAGCAATTTATTCCACAGGACAACGATTACCATATCCTTACGGTGTCCTCCGAACAAGCAAATGCCCACGAGAGAACATCTCACTAACCTTTAACGCAAATTTAATTTTCACATTGCTTTCCTGCTAGAACACACACTCTGGGGTGGGGACAGAGAAAAACAATCTGCAAGAGACATCAAAAGTGAAAGTTAGGAAGCCCCTTAGAGATTATCCCCCGGACCACCTCATTTTACCAGTGAGAAAACTGAGGCCCAGAGAGGAAATTGGGTCCCTGTTACGGTTTGAATTGTGTCTCCCCAAAATTCTTATGCTGAAGTCCTAACCCCCAGGACCTCAAAATGCCATCTTATTTGGAGAAGGGGTCTTCGCAGAGGTGATTAGTTGATATGAGGTTGTACTGGAGTAGGGTGAGCTCTTATCCACTATGACTACGTCCTTACAAAAAGGGACACTCGGAGACAGACACAAGCAGGGAGAAGCCCACGTTAACACGAAGGCAGAGATCAGGACGACGCGTCTGCAAGCCAAGCAATTGCAAACCAAAGGTTACCAGCAACCCGCTGGAAGCCAGGAGAGACACGGAACAGGCTGCTCCTCACAGCCCTCAGAGGGAGCCCTGCCAACGTCCTGCTCTCAGACTCTGAGCCTCCGGTACAGTGAGACGATGAGTCTCTGCTCTTTAGGGCCCCAATTTGTGGCACTTTGCTACCACTGTCCTAGGAAGCTCAGAGTCTTCTAGCAATTTTTAATGTATTCTAAACTCACTATTAGTATTGTTTATTGTCATTTTTATATGGTTTACATCCCATCTCATTCCATCGAGGATTTCAAATAGCACTTAAGGAATAGGTGGGGGGGAGAGAGGGATGCACATAGATAAATAAGAAACAAGCACCAGGAAAAATAAAAACTGCAATGAGTCAAGACCACAGGGCAAAATGGGACACCCTACTGATTATCAGTTAAACCACAAATTAGACTGTAAGCTTCCTATTAGGCAAAGCAAAAAGATAAATATGACCAGGCCAAGAAATCAGTCTTGGTGCTGAACACAAAAGAAACAGGATACTGAGGACGCAAGGGCTCGTGGCATCGACAGCGTCCCTCCAGCAGCTGGAATACCATTTAATAAGGTAAGAGATTCAGCCAAAGAGTCGTTGCTGAAGCTAAGATGTGCACTCGGGCTCCTGAATCCCAGTGTGATGTTCTTTCTTTCATTCATTCGACAAACTTTTCTTGACTGTCACCTGTGTCAGGTGCCGGGGATACAGTGGAAAACAAGATACAGAGTGGCCACAGGCATATGATCTAGTCTGTAGAATCTAGTGCGAGGAGACAGATGCGTAAACGATTAAATGTCCTGAGACAAGGGCTGCGAGTCCCGGCCCCCAGCGCTAAGCCCCCCTCCAAGGACGCTGCAGTTGGGAATCTTGGTTTCAGAAAACGGAAATTCCCTATGGTAGCTTAAGGAAAAGGGGAGAGTTTGGCTAAGGATACGGCGTGTCCTGTGTCTGATGGGATCCAAGGACAGGGATGCAGCCAGACCTTAGGACTGGGTTGGAACCAAAGCCTTAGCTGTGGTCCTTGTACCAGCAGCCTCAGCTGGGAGCTTGTTAGAAATGCAGAATCTCACACCCTACCTGGACCTACGGAATCAGAATCTGCATTTTCATAGGAGCCTGGATGATTCATACGCCCATTGAAGTTTGAGGTGCATTTCAGTGGGGAATCCAGAAGTCTCTCTCTCTCTTATACCCGAGCACAGGACTCACTCTTCTCAGCCCCCGCAGACTGGTTTCTTCTGTTCTCTTGCCCACAGTGTAGAAACCGTGGCTGTCCTCTGCACCTGCCGTCTCATCCCAGCGTGGGAGGCGGCTCTCGTTCTCAGGCCCAATTCTAAATTCCTGGTAGGGGCCTCTGATTGGTCCAGATTTGACCGGGGCCTCATCCCTGCACCAATCAGCTGTGGCCAAGATGCGGGACCACGTAGAACAGAAATGGCTGCTGGGAACCCAACTGCCGTATGCTGTGGCAGCGGGAGGGAGGTGCGGTTCCCAGGAAAGGGCTCGAGCTGTCGACCCGGGAGGTGCGCTCGGTAGATGCTCATGGGGTTCACGTTTGGGCAGCTGGAGTCAGGCTGCCTCTGTTCCACTCCTGACTCCACCACTGCTGACTCGCGTAGTTGTGGGAAGTGGCTTCGACTCTGCAAGCCTCCATTTCCTCATCTATGGGATGGAAGTAAGTATTGACAGCGGTACCTACCTCGTCAGATACCTGCGAAGCTGGAATGAAACAATGTATGTAAAGCACTTGGCCCAGTGCCTGGCGACAAAGCTGGTGCTCGATACACGCAATAACTATTAGCTATCATTGTTTTTGTAAATACGATCAGCAGTATTACTGCTGGCAACAAAGACAGGAAAGATGACAACAACGATGTCATCTAGACAACACCAAAGTAATCAGACAAAGCAATTTCCTCCTCAACAAGTCTAGCGATTTCTAAGGAAATCCAGGCCACAATCTTCGAATTCATCTTATAGCACTTGTTCAGTTTGCTGTTTTCCACCCATGACTTTGACTGATACCATTAATTTCCTTTGGGTGTCCACGCATTCATTCAGCAAGTATGCTCTGCATGGCTGCCTGACACCAGAAGCTAGGGACACCACAAAGAGATAGAGGCGCACCCTGGAGAAACAGAGAACCCAGTCCACCCTTTCCCCGAAGCCCAGGGCACATATGGCCACTGGCCCTAGAGGTGACTTTAAGAAGGTGACCTTGAGGAAATGTGGGCACAGCACTAAATACCATTGAGTCATGACGAGAATTAGTCCCTCTAGAGTTTCCTAGGGCTGTCACTACAAATTTGGTGGCTTAAAACAACAGAAATTTATTCTCTCAGTTCTGGGGCCCAGAAGTTCAAAATCAAGGCGTCGTCAAGGTTGGGTCCTTCTGGAAAGCTCGGAAGGAGAATCCGTCCATGCCTCTGTCCCCGCTCCTGGTGGCTGCTGGCCACCCTTGGAACCTCCTGGCTTGTAGACTGGTGCCTCCACCCCGTACACCCGCCTTCACACGGCCTCCCCTCTCGCTGTCGCTGTGTCTTGAGCCTGCCTATACTTTCTCCTACAAGGACACCAGTGGCTGGATTTAGGGCTCACCCTCAATCCGGGATGATCTCATCCTGAGATCTTCAATGCAGTCACATGTCCAAAGACTCTATTTCCAAATAAGGTCACATTCACAAGTAGCATCAGTTAGGATTTGGACCCGTCTTTTTGAGGGACACTATTCAATGCACCACGGTCCCCTTTCAACCCTCCAACTCTCCTCAGCCTTCCTGGTCATGTCGAGGAGAAAGTCCCCATCTGTGAATACGATGTCCTTAATGTCCTTTGCAGCTGCCCAACCTCCGTGTTTAAATCCAGCTCCAGCTGACCTCAGGCTCTGGGCCCTGAGCTGGCCAAGGTGACTCTGCCCCAGAAACAGACCTCGATGCGTTACATCACGGGTCTTCCTTGCCCTTGGACTTCAGACGCAGACAGAGAGACGGAGAAGAGTGACGCTGGAGCATAAACCCCCCAGCTCCCCTCTGGCCTTTGACTGAGGTCACTGCTCCTCAAAGAGTGGCCCTGGGGACACAGCAGTCTCCTTCAGGAGTCCACTCGCTTCTCCCTCACCCCTCCAAACCTGCCTTGACGCCTCCTAAATTGAGTGTGCCATCTGTTTTTCCCACCGGGGCTCAAACTGACATAGAGAATGACTCGAATTTGGGAAACTCATGGAAGTTCCATTTCTCCAAGGTTCAAATAGTCAAAGCCAATAAGGGCACATCTGAGAGATGTGAAGGTCCCAGTAACGAATCTCAATCTCTCTCTTTCTCTCCATCCATCTCTCTTTCCCTCTCTCTTTCTCTCCTCCCACACCACACACGTATCTTTACACCTTCCAACCTCTGCTGGTCGATAACCAAGCCACAGAACCCCTAACTACCCTCCCCCTCCCTGTCAGCAGCTGAGCAGATAAGACTTCCCCAAGAAGGCTGCAGGAACCAAGCCAACGCCATGCATGGCTGCCTGGCACATGGTGACAAGTGGCTTCTGGCAGCCGGAGTCTGAGAAGCTCCCCTGAGAAGACACTGGGGTCTCCACTCCCTCCAACCTTCCCTGGCACCTTCAAAATTAACGAGGCGGCCCAAGCTTTGTCCTACCGCAGGCCCACACATGAGACAGCACACTCTAGAAAGAAAATAGCTGTTCTGCACAAAGACCGGGTTACAATAAGGGGCTGGGCTGAGGACACTTTGTGCAGCAGACGAGGCCTGGGAAAGCAGTTTGAGATTAAAGAGAAAAATCCTAACAGCTAAAACGTATCGATCCCCCCTCCGCCAGACCCTCACTGCAGCCGCCGCCTCATTTAGCCCTTACGGAAGCCCCAGCGCAGGAGGCAGTAACTGCACCTCCAGTACACAAGAAAACCTGTGCTCGGCAAGATAAAACGACGTGTCGAAGGTCACACAGCCCATAAGAGGCGCAGGCTGGCTTGTAATTCGAGTCCGTCTTTCAGAGATACTGGGTCAGACTCCAGAGACAGGGGAAAGAGGAAAGGTGGACAACTCAAAAGCCAGTCCTATGAGGCCTGGCCACGAAAGAGAGACTCAGAAACAGAAAGACCAGAGACGCACCCTCCAGCACGCAGAAGTTAGCCAAGGTGCCGGGAACGTGCCTCGCCTCTGCTGCAGCCAGGTTGCCTCAAGGGGACCCAGGCCAGCTCCATATGACAAGGAGCATGTTCTCAGAGCTTCAGCTCACATGCGGGAGGGCATCCCCACTCTCATGGAGTAAGGGGCTGGTGGAGACTGGCCTCCCAAACCGGCCTCTCTGGAAAGGAGTTATAAGTATTCCAAGTGTCTCCTCCTCTGGAAAATTATCCCAGCCTTCCCTGGAGGAGCTGGTGGCTCCTTCATCCACCTGCTCTGTGCACAGTTCTCGGCTTCAACGTTCACCCCTCTGCCCTGCGCTCGTATGCGCCGAAGCTTCTCCCACCAGGTGCAGGCCCCTTGGAGAGCAGGGCCGCGTGCCCATCCCAGCACCCAGCTCCCCGTGTAACCCGCAGGAGAGCAGGCAGGAGCCAGGACACAGCACCCCCGGAAATCCCAGGGAGCGCTCAACGGTGCCTCGCGGGATGTGGCATGGCACGCTTTTCCTCATGGGAAATTAGTGTTCAGCCTAGGTTTCAAGCAGGAAGTGACTCTCCTTGTCAAAGTGACTTTAAAATGTACCCCCCTTAACACCGCCAATGATGGCACATGCTGACATCATCGGCTGCACCGAGAAGGACACGTCACTTACCTATTAGTAGCACTCCTGCCCAAACCGCCTCGCCTGCTCATGAGGCAGCCATCAGACCCATCTATGCTGTATCTGCAAATGGCTTCTCTGCCAACATCTGGACTGGACTGTTTAAAAATGCCAGTGTTCTCTCTCTCACACGCACACAGGCTGGGGAACTGCTCCAGGGTAAAGACGTCTTTAAAAACGTGAAAACTAAATGCAATGTATCATCTTTGGTTGGATACTAGATTAAAAAAAATAATAATAACCATTAAGAATATTATCAGGACACATGGGAATTTGACTGTAGAGTGTATATTAAGTAAAAGTATTGGATCACAAGTTTCTTGAGTGTGATCATTATACTGTGTCATATAGGACAAATCGCTTGATCTTAGGCCGTGTGTGACCAAGCGTCCAGGGTGAAGTGTAAAGTCTGCTGCTGACTCTCAAATACGTTCAATAAAAAGCGCGTGTGCATTAAAGAGACAGAGATATGGGGGCGGGGGGCAAAGATATATCCAACGAAAGAAAATACTCAACAACTGGTGAATGCTGTTGGTGAACAGGAGTTCGTCATACTGTGTCTGCAATTTTTATGCAGGTTTGAAATTTTTTGAGATAAGCCAAGAGTAAAGATACCTCAGAATAGAATTGCTGGGTCATGTGTTAAACGTATGCTGATTATTTAAAGTTGGAGACAGACACTCAGCTTGAGGGGCGAGGACGGGCAGCATCCCACGGCCACTCCCGGGGAGGGGAAACGCAGGAGGCGGGCAATGCTCAGCTGGGAGTATGGGAGGAAAGCAACGTCCTCTGAATAAAGAAAGCGAAAAAGATCAAACAGACCATACTTGGGAAAAGTGCAAAAATAAGAACTAAGACTTAAAAATAGGGCCTGAAGCTTCAAGCAAACATCCGAGAGAGAGAACAAGGGTCGCCCAGAAGGAGCCCCCAGGCTGAGAGCTGAAGGGGTCCAGCTGCCTTCCTCCATCGGCCACACTGGTGAAAGCTTCTCACCGATCCCCAAGTTCACGGGTGCACGTTGGTGGTTCAGGGGCAGAATTCTCACCTGCCGAGTTCGCAGGTTAAAGCAAAGCACACGCAGTCTCCGTAGGGAGGAAAGACTCAAACGTTTTCAGTGAAATCTTC
>RJWJ010039258.1:0-14569 GCA_004363605.1 Indri indri | reverse complement strand
GTGACCATAAAAAAGCCTTTATGTGCTTGTGTGCCTTCTCACCTGCCACAGACACTGCAGTGTTTGGGTCTTTCAGGTTCACGTGAGAAGGGAAGCAAGCGACACAAATGAATGCTGCAACAGGCCGTGCAGCGGTATGGAGGCTGCACAGGAAAAAGACAGTCCCTCTTCCTGGGGACTACCAGACTGGGGAGGAAGAACACATACCAGGCTGGACGAGAAGAGGAGAAGTGCACTCAGGAGAGCCTGGGGAGGCCTCTGAACCCCTTAGAAGAAATAGCAAAAGTAAACTGAGGCCCAGGCTTGCACCTGCCGGAGTTCAAGAGCCAACCAGGCCCTGAGGCCATGGATGTCAGGGTCAGCTAGGGCTTGAACTTGACACGAGTCATTCCCAAGGAAGTTCATGGTACAGGATTCTTCCCAAAGAAACACTACAGCTTGGCGAGGGCTGTTCCTCCTACTCTGTAGAAGAGTAAATAGAGGCTCACAGCAATGGTCCACTGAGATCAATTTAAAAAAAAAAAATCTAAAAAGCATAGAAGTATGTATTAATAACTTGTTCTCTGGACTGGGTGGAACAACAATAAGCCCCTCATAAACTGTGCCCAACAACAGGGGAATGCTGAAATGGATCACCAACAAGTGTTGCAAAAATCACAGGAGCTCACCCCTGTGCTATTCTCCTCGGCTTCCTGGGCACACAGCTGGACCTTCTCTCCCAGCCTCCTTTCAGGAACACGGGGCCATATACTAGTTCTTACCACTGAAATGTGAAAGGAAATTAGGCTTATGACTTTTGGGCTAATACAGATAAGCATGGTGTGCCTTCTCCACATTCCCTTTGCCCACCCACGAGAAGAACTGAGATAGCTCCAAGGAGAGAGAGGAGAGCGGAGCCACAAGAGGAAAGGAGCCTGGGCCCCTGAATGACAGCGGGAAACACAGCTCTCCTCCCCACCTCATTCCACTGCACACACACTGCTCTCCACTTAAGAGAGCAATAAATAGACTTGGATGATATTAAGCCACTAAGATTGGAGGGCTGTTTTAAATAGATTCATCCTCTTCATTATGCTGGGCTCTGGCCATTGTTAATATTTGGTTTGTATTTTCTCAGTTGGGTCATTGAGACAAGACTGGGATAAACGTTTCACCATGGAAAAGCCACCAGCAAACATTCACAAGCTGACCCCATTCCATGTCTACAAACAGGCCCATTCCATCTCCCTCTCATGTTCCTCTGGTCTCTCTTGCAGTAGACAGGACATACACGGAACCCACTACTTTTACAGACTTATCAGGTCAGTTACCAGTAAAAAGAAAAAAGAGATTTACATACACACACAACAGGCAAGTGTGGGAGCAACTGGGAACACATTTTGCAAGAGGATAAATATGAATTCCTATCGATATAACAAGTTGTTATCCAGTCCCTTGCCTGAGACCGCCAATTAAAAATACTTGGTTCAGCCGGGTGCTGTGGCTCATGCCTATAATTGAAGCACTTTGGGAGGCTAAGGCAGGAGGATCACTTGAGGCCAGGAGTTCAAGACCAGCCTGGACAATATATTGAGACAATACAAAAAAATTAAAAATAGAAAAATTAGCCAGGCATGGTGGCACACACCTACAGTCTTAGCTACTCTCAAAGAGGCTGAGGCAGAAGGATCACCTGAGCCCAGGAGTTTGGGGTTGCTGTGAGCTATGATGACACCACTGCTCTCTAGCCCAGGCAACAGGGCAAGACCCTGTCCCTTCCCCACAAAAAAATAATTGTTTCAAAGAAAGAATTGTACACAGTTTACTCAGGATGATTATCCTATGTCTAAGAAAGAGTAAACTGATTCCTCCTAGGGTGATAGGTAGAAAAGGAAAAGGCATTATAAAAAAATTAACGAAGTATCCTAGCACTCTGAACCCCGGAAGTGCCCCAGAAGGCACACTTCAGGTGGGCTGGAGCCTAGACTTTCATTCCTAGACAACTGTCACGAATGACTGACGGCTGCAACGGAAAGTCTGTGTCTTGAAACAACACACGAAGAGGAGATGGAGGAACCTGTCCAGGAGACTGGGAGCAGGCAGCACAGTCTCGCTCTGGAGTCGGGGAAACAGATTCAAATGCATAGATCGATTCACATTGCTCAGTATTTACTATCTATTGTATCACCTGAACACCTGTTTTAGAAACTGAATTTGACTGTTTCAGAGCTGAAAGAACTCTTAGAGATTATCCGTCACTTTTCAGCTGTGAGACCCTTGTTTGACCTCCCAACCTCAGTTTCTTCATCTGTAGAACAGGGATAATAATACCCTACACCTTGTGCTAATATTCTGGGTATAATTAGCTAACAGATACAACGCATTTAGCAAAGGTGGGCCCACAATTTATTTTAGCTGGCATCAAAGTAACAGTTACCATCTTGAAGGGGGGGGGGGGCAGCGGCGGTGGCGGTGTGTGTGTGTGTGTGTGTGTGTGTGTGTGTGTGTGTGTGTGTGTGTGTGTTTTAACAGTGTTCCGTGGAAGCGTGAGAGTCACTGGGAGACTCCCACGGGGGCAAAGGAGGGGCGATCAGGACAGCCTCCAGCCCCCAAGCCCACTCAGAAGCAGCTCGCTTTGGGGCTGTTTTACATTATTTAGGTTCCACATAATACATCATTTAACTGAAGGGTTCTATTGCTTAGCAGGAAACACTAATATAATCCCCTCTGCACCCTGCCCCTTTCTTAACCATTGAGGAAACTGGAAGTTGGAAAGCAGAAGTTAACCAAGGTTTCCCGATTCTCAGCTCAATTATCTTTTCACTGAACCACGCTGGTGGCTGGGATGGGGGAGGAACCGGGTTTCTTCTTCCAGCCAAGCCTGGGGCTCTAGTCTCCAGGACCTGGGCTCTGCCTAACAGCCATGGCTGAAAACCCTGTGCCTCAGAGGAGAAGGGAGCGTTACCCCATCTCCTCCTCTCACCACCCCAAAGCTCTCACGAGCACCTCCCCACACGCTTGGTAGAGGCACCGTCTCCACACTGCAGTCACTGCTCAGACTCTGGGCCCGAGTCTCAGAACCAGGAGGATGTCGGTCACGACTGTCGCTCTAATTACATTAATAACAGCAGCAGCCAGCAGATACTGAGCATTTACTTTTCGCCAGGTACTATGCTAAGCACCGCACACATATTACTTCATGTAAACTTTGGGAACAGTTCTGTGAAGCAAAGGGCTATTACTACCTCCATCTTGCAGAAAAGAAAGGCGAGGTTCAGAGAGTAAGTGCCGGGGCCCACTCACTCTGCTGGGGAATACGGAGCCAGAGGCGGCACCGGGCAGCCCAGCTTCATCTCCCACCTTCTTCGACAGCCCACGTATCGTTTCCCAACCTTGGACTGCACCCTGGAAAAGACACACAGGCAGTGAGAGATGAGCACCCTGGACAAGTCAAGGATGGCTGGATTTTAAGAAGGGAGGACAGGAACGTGGAAGCTGGAAGACATGGGTAGCAACTTCACACCTCAAGCAAGCTGGAATGCAAAACAAAAGTGTCAGCACTTGTTTCACCGATCCAGAAAAACTACCAGCAGGAGGAGAGATTTCGGGAAATGTCTAGATCCCAGCGTCCAGGCAGGCCGTCCCCAGCACCACCTCTCTTCCTCCTGGCCCCCAGGTTCCCGACCTGTGCGTCCAGATCAGCACCTCCTCACGTGGTCCTGCATGCAGCAGGCACTCAAATATTTTCCCTCTACCCACCTGCTTTAGAAGGAGAACCACCTCCTCTGGTTCATCTTCCCCAAGCCAGCTCACTCCCCCTGCAGGCTTCTGGGAGGGAGAGGGAAGGCCACACCCCTGCTAATGCTTTGCCAACTTGCCCCCACCACCACGCGCCCCCTCGCTCCCTTTAATTTCCCCCATTATTCCTGGATCAGTTTCCTCACCCTGTGCTAATTCCTCTCCCTCTCTGGTGTCTACACCCTTCAGATATTTGCAGGCTATTATCATGTACCCACTTAGTCAAGCAGCACACATTAAGTTCTTTTCATCTTTACTCATAAATCAATCCCTTAATCCCTCCAAGCCCTTTAATCGTACTAGCTGCTCCTCTCTGAACTCCATCCAGTTTCTCCAAGTCTCTGATAATGTTGTGACATGGGGCTGGATGCAAGGCTCCGGCTGCTGACTCACCAAACTCCTTAAATGTCAAGGAGCTCGATGCGCGCACTCCAACGCACGCACATGCAAATACGCATGCACGCACACACGCGGGGCTCCACCTGGGAGGGTGGACACCTTGCCTTGCCAGCTGCCAGCCCCCTTTCTGCAGCCACGTGATGAAGGGAATGTGGGTATCTGCATAGACGAAGAACGCTCTCAAGTATTTTGGTGTCATATAGAACGTAAAGGGGAGGAAAAAACCCTGCAGGAACTTTTATAGCCCCATGAGATTTTGACTAGCTATTCCCACATACTCCCTAAGAACAGAGATAACGCCTCTGAGATCAAGGAGGACTTAAGGACCCAGGAAAAGGCCTTATTAGAGGTCCGAGCCATAAGCAAATTAAAACCACAATGAGACACCATTACTTATCCATCAGAATGGCTGTAATTAAAAAGACTGACAACACCAAATGTTGGTGAGGATATAGAGCAAATAGAACTTTCATACTCTGCTGGAAGAAGTGAAAAATCGAACAGTCACTTTGGGAAAAAGTCTGGCAGATTGCTATAAAACTAAACATACATCTATCCTAGGACCCAGAAATTCTGTTCCCAGGTATTTGTTCAAGAGCAGTGAAAATATACGTATACGCAAAGGCCTGCATACAAACGTTCACAGTAGCTTAATAGCTAAAATCTGGAAATAGCACAACAGGAGAATGGATAAACCATAGTGCATGTATACAATGGGAGACTGCCACAGATCACCTGAAATTACATGAAAAACTCTATGTGCACGCATATGTGCATTTTCTAAGAGTGTCCATATCTCTCATTGGATTCTCTTAGAGGTTCGTGGCCCAGGAAGGCTCAAAGCACAGCGTGAAGTCCTCTTCAATTGCACATCCAAAAGTGTGCTAGCTCATGTAGTGCTTCCAATGGAGAATCCACCTATGTTTCTAGTTGTCGAAGTGTATTTTCATGGTATACCTATCTCATGTAAAGGGAAAAGGAGGCTGCTTGAAAAATAGTCATTTGAGAGCCTGTGTTCCTGAACTATATCTCCAGCCATGTACAGTAAGATGAGGATTATTAAACGGAAAATAAAAATTAGGACACAATTGATTGAGTTTTTTTAAAAAAGCTTTTGATCATAAAATTAGTAAATGAAATATTTACTAAGCACTTAGCATAGTGAATTGCACACAAGAGAAATTAACTTTTGCTGAGGACCTACTATGTGCCAGGCACTTTACATATGTTCTCATTTAATTTCATTCTCCATGGAGTTACAGCTCACTAGCTCTGTTTTATAGATTTCAAAAAAAAACAAAACAAAAAACCCTGAGCCTCAAATAAATTAGCCCCCAAAAGTCATATAGCAAGAAGATTTGAGCCCGGGTCTCTAGGGCTCCAAAGTCCAGTCTCTCCAAAGCCTCTTTAGCTCCTAGATCTTTGTTCAAACTCCTGGATTTCAAATATTCTATCCCACAAACCCTAAAAGTGCTCAAAATCACCCAGAAGCACAACAATTCCGGAATGCAAACCGTATCGGCCTGACTACCCTTTGTCTTCAGAGGTGGCACAACTCCTCCCTCAGAGTACATGTCCCGATTCCTGATTTGGAAAACTCCACTGCTGCCAAAGAACAGAGAGCGGAGGGGCTGGCATGTAAGAAGGGACACAGCAATGTCATCTGCAGCATCATCCAGCCTCAAAGCACCGTTGTGCTCAGCAGAAGGGGCCTGTCTCCCCTGGAGCTTGGGGACCACCACAAGCATCATCACCTGGGTTTGCAACAGCTGAGACTATAAAGAGCAGCTACCCCAAGGCAGTACCTTCATCTTCCATCTGAGAATTCTTTAAAGTTAGCCTGTTCACAGGAGGGTGGATGCATGACACTGGCCTTGACTTCTGGATTCCAGGGACTTCTATGAGGTAAGGAGCACTAGTCCCACAAGCCGCAGGACTCTGGATCTCAAGGGGCTGCCCTTTGGCCCAGTGGCCTGCAGACAAGGCGGGGCAGAAGGGTTTCGGGAGATGAGTGACAGTCACGATCCCTTGAAGGGCAAAAAGACAACTCAGAAGCTTCCAAGAACCACTCTGGCAGCTCTTTGGTCACTTTTTCCTCTATAAGGCAGGCCTTGGATGTTTTAGCCGCATGAAAATGTTATGAGAAGGAGAAATGAAGACTTGGCACTCAAAAAAATGTCTCCTCCATCCCCAACATCCTAATAATCAATAAAAACAGGTTAAAATAGACATTAAGAGAAACCTTGAAAGGGAAAAAAATAATAAAAGGCCAGTCTGGGTAATGTATGGAACTAGAGAGGAGCATTTCAACCACAGCTTGGAAAATGGGAGGGAGTGGGGCGGAGAGAACATGCACCTGCGTGAGAGAGAGAGAGAGAGAGAGAGAGAGAGAGAGAGAGAGAGAGAGAGAGAGAGAGAGAAAGAGAGAGAGACAGAATACAACAGATTCATTCATCAATGAATCGGTAACCCTGCACGGCAGGGTCTACAGAGGGCCTATCCCAACATCCAGTCTCCCCTTCTCCCTCAGGAACAGAACCTTAAATTTTAGCAGGGCATGTTGCCACCCTGGTCATGTTGCCACCCTGGTAAAAGACTGCAATTCTCTGCCTCCCTTGCCGCTAGGTGTGGCCTTACATCTAGACTGCTACACAGAATTTCTAAACAGACTCCTTAAAAAAGAAGAGCAGGCCAGGTATGGTGGTGGCTCATGCCTGTAATCCCAGCACTTTGGGAGGCTGAGGCAGGAGGATTGCTTGAGGCTAGGAGTTTGAGACCAGTCTGAGCAATATAGTAAGTCCCTGTCTCTATAAAAAAATTAAAAATTTAACTGGGCACAGTGGTACACACCTGTAGTCCTAAGCTACTTGGCAGGCTGAAACAGGAGGATCCGCTGAGCCCAGGAGTTCCAACCTGGGCAACAGAGCAAGACTCTGTCTCTATTAAAAAAGGGGGGGGGGGGCGGGGACCAGGGAAGGAAAGCAAATATCCTTCTTTGCTCTTTCTCCTGCTGCCCACCTGGAATGTGGACTTGATGGCTGGTCTTCCAGCTGCCATTCTGGACCACAAGGTTGAGTCCAAGATGCCACACCCTAGAGACAGCAGAGCAGAAAGCTGGAAGCTGGTGATACTGTGAAGCCACTATATCAGCCTTAGACTACCAGCCTCTAGACTTATTTTACATGAGAAGGAAAGAAACATGGATCTTGTTTAAGCTGCTGATAACTGCGGTCATCTATCCTATGCAACTGAACCTAAGTCTAACTGACAGAGAAGTGGACAGGTGAATGGATAAATAATATCTCACGAAGTTGTTTTTAACAACAGCTAGCAAAACTACCACACCCTAATCACAGCTCTGGTCTCTAACTAGCCCCTGCTACCCCAATTAGAAAGGGTTGGTTCCCAAAAAAAGTACCCGCCACCTCTCTCCATTTGGGGAAAGACAAGAAGTAAAAGACCGCTATTTTCAAGCTACTAAATCAAAGCCATCCTTTCAAGCAAATTCACCTGTTTAGGGCATTGTGCCTCGTACTGAAAAAATGGAGAGAAATGTGGATTCATCATTAATTAGACCTCAGCAGCGCCCCCTCATAGCAAGTGAACTCTAAAACGCCTACCTTCCCATAAGGAAAATTTAGACAGGGAGTTGCATGCTTTAGACAAGCAAATTTCAAGCAAGTCAGGGAATGTCAAGACCAGGAGCTGCCTACTGAGACGACAGGGAGTAAGACACAGGAAACTGTGACTGGACTTTCCAGGCGCTCTTCTCCCCCCAGTTATGACTGAGGGGGATAAAGAAAGCTTCCTTGAAATAACTTCCAAGACCAGGCCTGCACTCACAGATGGGGATGTTTCACCACACATCTCATTCCAAGGTCAGCAGGAAGCAGCTACCCAACATCAGAGATGACGAGGCCAAGGTTCCATGTTTCAAGGACATGACTTAACCACCTCAATCATGAGAATGGCTGGGTATTTTCCATTACATCTCCAGCAGTCACTGGTTGACCCTTGTGCTGTTCAGAGAGGGGTCTTCGGAACATGCCAGCCCAGCTTGTGTGTCAATCCAGGGACTGAAAGGAAACGCTTCCACCCACAAGGATTGTCGGGGGCTCTCTTGGCTTCCCACTCGCCATCTTCCAGTTCTAACTTCATGGACTTCCCCACACACACCCCAACCTCAACCCTCCATGGTTGTCTCTTCAGTCTCCAGGCCTCTTCATGGAGACCCAAAAGGTCCAAGATTTGTGAGCGTTCCACTGTCTTCCCAACTCAGAAAAACTTGTTCTCCAAGTACATCCAAGTGAGAAGGGAGAGCCATCTTTTAGGATCTCGGCAGTTGGATTTTGGTGATAAAGTTCTAAATTGCTGTCCATTATTAATGTTAAACTCACAGCAGTCAGCCCCGAGATCTGCAATTATAACAATTCATAAAAACAGCCCCTTTGTTAGTTGCGCTTGAAGAGCTTTTGAAATATAATTGCAACGCGGTGCAAAGTAAAATAAAAATTCAGATTTTCTTTTACCGAGGCCATGAACAATACTGTCCTTTTTACAGCAGCGGAAAGCCTCAAGACATCCGTTATATTCCTTCAATGAGCTTTGTTCAATAAATGCTAAGCCTTGAAGCTTTTAAATGTATTAAAGTGATTATGATATCATCACTCCAAAGGCACTTCAATAGAACATTAAGACAGAAACAATTTTCCTCCACACAAACGGCATAACAGTAACAAAAAGTTGATTAAATGCACATTGTATCAAAAATATTTTCAGTATTTATAGACATATGTAGATAACATTAACTGTAACCCACACCATGGGCAGGGAAGAGAAGAGAAAGTAATAAAAGCATTAGGGGAAAAGCAAATTTTAACAATAAATCTTCAAAACCTACACTGTGGCTTGACTGCGACTTTGCTTGTAGATTTATAGTCAAAGTCACACTACATAAAAGAGAGTAAGACTCAAAATTAATAAATGCTAGAGGAGAATAAGTCCTTGTTTTCTCTTCTCATAAGCCCAAATATATTCCCCACTCATATATGCCATACTTCCTTAAATGCTCAATGTGACGACTGGCAGGAAACACGAATCTACTTATTCAAAACGTCATTTAACACACTGCAGGCAGGCAGTGACTCCACAAGGGGCAGATGCCTAAAGCATCAAACCTGGAGGTGTAGAGAGGTTAGGAAGGAGGACAAGAGGTGGGGTCAGAGCAAAACCGCAAGATGTAAGATTCTCTTTGTGGCAGGCTCGTTACAGAATGCTCTTAGCACAGATAAGGGGATTATGAATTCACATGTGAATTTATCCCCTATTAAACTTTCAGCAAAAGGGTCAGTTAGCTGGAATGGCAAAGCCGAGGCACCATGGTCACATGCCAAGGGAGAAATTACTTGTAGGCTCTCCTGACAGATGTAAGAAAAGGGGACAGTTTCAGTCCTTCCTTTGAGTGCGTGCAGATTAACATCTACATCTGCTCAGTTCTGCGTCCCACTATCCTGCTCAGCTTTATCTAGAGGACATGTTCCCGAGCCATTTACAACTTGATAGTACCCTTTTTCATGGATCACAATAAAGTGCTGGTGGTTATTTTCTGTACTAGCCGTCAACCCGATGCTTGTTATATTTGGTACAAATATTTATCAACTGTTTCTGCCTCAAGTTTGTGTATGGGGTTTTATAAGGTACAGGAGTTTTACATCATGAAATTATGAAGGAGAAATGTATTCTAGGAAACAGAGGGGAGACAACAGAGGAGAAGACAGCACACTCCCAAACCAGTCAAGACCAAATCCCCACATCTGGCCAAGTGCCATTCAACTCATCTTACCCGCTAGGCCGAAGAGAGTGAGTGTCTGTTTCTCAGTGGAAAACACTCCATAAACAATGCTGACTACACACGAAAAAAGCCACTGACAAGGCCTTTTATTACCCAACTTGGGGCCCTTGTGATTTTCTTTATGGGAGAGTCTCCTTGTCCATCACTCCAAGCACTGCTCCCTGGCTCTGGCGGCTTCTTAAACCAGCCCAGGAGAAAGGAATACATAACAAAGGGCCAAGAAAAATGGGAAATAAGGACCATACAGTGGGTGACAAGGTCCCCCGCTCAAGCAACTAGCCACTGCCGCAGGCCAGAATTGATTTTCTATATGACATCAGAAAGGATTACCTCTCCCCCTCAATACTGCCCAAGGGGTTGGAGTGGAAATCATAATTAATTCAGGCAAATTCAATTCTGAGAGTCCAAGTGACAAATACTTTCCTCATAATATAAAGCACAGTCTCAAAACATCTTAAAACAGTTGGTGGGAACTATAGCAACACACTCAATGCAATAATGACACAAAGCTACACAATAAAATGCCTGGGACCAAATAATAATTCTTCCAAGTCAGGAAAGAATATTCTTTTTAAAAATAAATTCAAACTTCAAAGAAAATGCATTTCCATTAATAATGCTGCGTCTCCTTCCCTCCTGGTGATATGGGGTAGGTGGGAGTGGAGATCGATTTAATTTCTTAACTATCTTGGTCCATTAGGCCAACAAAAATATTCTCTGTGTTAAGAGGAAAAAGTATTCTTGTGCTCCTGATGCAAGGAATGAAATGCGCAAGGATGCTTCCATAGCCAATGTGACCTAAACCCGCAAGAATTTAAAAATACCATCACAGTCAACTATACATTAGCCACACCAGCTAAGGAAAATTAGCAATGTCCATACTTCAAAATAGACAATTAAAACACAATTTCTTTTTGGCTTCAGAGTCTATTCCATTGAAAGGTAGGGTCACACCAAGGGGAGAGCATTGGTTCAGGAGGTGGATGTCCCAAAATCTAATTCTAATCCCCACACCAATCAGAGGCCTTGGGCCAACTGATACCTCTGTGGAGGGCCTGAGTCTCCTCTCTAAAATGAAACTGTTGACTGTCATGTCTCCATGGGCTCGTTCAATTCAAATACTCTATAACTGTGCAATTATTATAATCTTCCTAAAGATATTCTGCTTAGAATTATATTACATGAGTCTCTATTCCTTGACCCCAACAGGTAGGCAAGGATGGAAATGTGCTAGGTAAAAAAGATGACATTCTAGAATTAACAGGGAGCTATCCCCAAAGTAGAAAATCAGAAGTTGACTGTGTGTGTGGATATGTGCATGTCATACGTGCACGTACATCTTCTTGGCCAAAATACTTCTCATTTCATCATCACAGTCTAATATTTATTAAGTGCCTCTTAGGGAATGCCTCTGTC
Organism: Indri indri; assembly: GCA_004363605.1. NCBI lineage: Eukaryota > Metazoa > Chordata > Mammalia > Primates > Indriidae > Indri > Indri indri. Next base: position 3,126 of record RJWJ010039258.1, on the reverse strand, counting down.
TAGCTAATTATATGTGATCAGAAAGGTTGATATGAGCAGTCTTTGAAATCGGATGCCTGACTCACATTCCAGCTCACTGGGCAAGTCACATAACAGCTCTGAGCCTCTGTTTCTTCATCTAGAAAGTGGGAAAGATAATAGTGTCTTGCTTATAGGATTATTCTAAGTCACAAATGAGATAATCCGCATAAAGCAGGCACACTAATTGCAATAATTATTATTACTTACTACTACCACCAGCATTACTACCTCTATTAATATCCCATTGGGTTGTTGTAGAAGTTAAATGAGAAAACATATTAACTATTCAGCACCAGTACCTGGCACACAGAAAAAACTAATAAATGTTGCCATTACTCTTATCACCTATTACGTTTATCTATGGAGTATTATTATACTATCGTCATCAGACAAGCTGGTAGCATTTGTCTTTAGTCCAATAATCCTTGTTTCCCCCACAAGGACCGTTTTCAATGGAAGAGCTCTAGCACTCCAGCCCTCTCAAACACAAACCAAACCATCTAACCTTTCTTGGTAGTAACAAGTTTTGGTGACAGGAGCCAGGAGCATAGACTGGAAGAGTATAGCCTTTCCTCCTCTGAAATGTAAGAAGGTGAGAGCCAGTGAGCTTAGAGCTCCCTTCAAACTCTGACATGATACAACCCTACCTGTCCGTCATTAAAAAGCGTGGGTTGCACACAGAGCCTAGCTTCCTCTCACACAAGTCTTAATGCATTGAGAACCCCATATAAACAACTTGGGATCCAAACGAGTAACTTTCACATACCGCTGCAAGGGCAACTTGTGGAGGGTTATCATATTAGCAAAATCTGGGCTTCGCCCAATTTTGTTCTTCATATGAAATAATGAGATGGACACTTCTGGACATCAAGTCATGGAGACCAGTTCAAGAGTTTCTCAACTACACCTTCATTTTTCCTTAGAACAGTATTCAGCAACATTCAATTTTATTTCAGCCCTACTAGTGAAATTCTTCTCCGCCCCCCACCCCCGGCCGAAAAGGTCCAACAGGGTGACTGCTGCAAAGTAAGAAGTCCTAAGTCTCTACCCCATGGTTGAGGCAGTTCAACAAGCAGGTCCCTCCTGCTCCTTAAATAACAAGTAAGCATCACATGTTCCTGTGGTTGTAACCTATGTAATACATCTTTCTGGGAAAGGTGCATGAGATCTTAGAGGAACTCATGCGAGGACTCATGTGAGGACTGAGATAACTCATGACAATGATCACAGCTTGCCAATTTCAGTTGGTTCCCACAGCAGAAAGAAAACTATGTTGAGGGTTAAGGGGACTCCGGGCCTATCTACGAAGGGGAACATTCGCAACCATGCTTCCGGGAAACAAGGAGGAGGCATTTTAGCATCTCCACTGGGCACCCCACCTTTCTACCCGCACCCTCATCCACAGTCCTGCAGCCCATCTAAATTTTCCTTTGGCTTCAAGAAGGATGTTGCTGCTGACTCTGGACAGCGTATTCCAGGGCCACGGGGACCAGGGCAGGACACTTGCCACCTCACCCCTGCCACTTACTTAATGCCTGGCAAGAGAGTCTCAAAATCCAGTGGGCAGGAGAGAGGAAATAAAGAAGAAAACAACAATGCTAACTTTTTATCCCTATTATTTAGTTTCTTTATTAGAGTTTTCCTAACTCCTCTGCACAAAGGGAAGGGTAAGCTATAGAAAACTAAGTGGCTTTGTCATCAAAAGCCTTCGCCACACTGGCACACAAACACCTGTCAGTGTGAAAGACGCCTCTTTATCAAGTCTTCATACCTACCAGGAGCCAAGCACACTCTGAGCTTTCAGACTATTTTCTTCCAATGTTTTGAAGTCCCTTTCAGTTCGCATGAAGGCTAACGATTTCAAAAAGGTGGGAAAGGAAAGGAAAAGTTCTTTTTTTTTTTTTTTTAAGAAAAAGAAAAAGATATTGAGCCATGATTATGAAGTCCTAAAAGCCTTTTAGCTGACAGCATAGGCTTTGTTGAATAGCCTCTAAGAACCTCCACGGAGACACACAATTCAGCAATAAAATAGTGGCAGAGCATACACAGTTTAGCATCCCCAGCCTCCCAAATCCAGGTACCCCATTTTACACCATAAGTCAGGTTTCTCCCTCCACAGCCCTTTGGGACACTCAAGGTCCAGAGTGGCATCAGACCAACTGACCCATGAGCTGATCCACCATGTGCTGCCAACAGAGAAATTAGTTCATACCAAACTCAACACAATCCTGCCGTTCAAACCAGAATTTCAAAAACAGCAGGAGTGGCTTAACCCCTCAGAGTGCCCCACGCCCCGTCTCTCTCTGAGTCCACTCAGGATGCTCTGTCCTCACTGAGCAATGACTGCCCAGCTAACAAATCTGCTTCTCCAAGAGCTTTCCCCACCCAGCAGAGATTAGACCACTCACAGACACTTAGCACTCGGGCACTGAGAGCACTCCTGTGGGCTAACCCTGGCTCATGGAGAGCTGTGGTCACAGCCGCATAAGCCCACCTGTTAAAACTTCCCTAACCATTGCACTTCCTGCCACTCTGCTCCAAACACTGGGTTCCAGCTCTAAGAGAATGGGCGTGAGCGGTGGGAAGAAGAAACCACGACCAAGATCATATTAAATAACCCCACACATCCCAAACACATGAAACCATGATTGCAACGGCACGTGTAGCATTTGGCTTGGGTGTGTGAAATACCAGCTTTTGAGTGATGGAGCACTCACCCCTATTTCAGACATACCTTTTCTCTGAAACTATTACGCTCAGAGAGCTTCAAGCTCTGGCTCCAGACTCATCCATCTAACAACAGAAAGCACCTCTCAAGCTCCCTTCTGACATGAGCCCATCATTCACCATTTGCCGGTATGCACGGTTTTTGCTGACAAAGCTCCATTACTAGAAAAAGCTCAGTAAGTAAAGCTGATTTGAAATAACTATATATTATAGGGAGGCTGGATGAGGAAAACTGATTTGAAGTCTAGAAAATCATCATATAAAGAGGCTCAAGAAAGGACTGCTTAATTATTTAAATACCTTCGCTTCCTACAGACCACACATCATTTGATTTATCATCAGTGTTAAATATTTGGTAATTTACTGGGGTCATCTGAC
>RJWJ010039257.1:0-14556 GCA_004363605.1 Indri indri | reverse complement strand
GCCAGAAAGTCCTGCTGCGTGCGGCGGAACAAGGTGCTGCCAGTGAATGAGGAGACAGCTGAGGAAGCAAGGGCAGGTCAGAATGTTCCAGACCATGGCTTTTCCTTCAGCCTGGGATCCGGTATGAGACGACAAGTGGAGCTGAGCCTGGCAGAGTCACAGCCAATTGCAGTCTTCATGTAATAAGTGTAAGAAATAATTTTTTTTCACTGGAAATCACTGAGCTATTGAAATATTTGTTACTTGGCAAAAGCTGACTAGTATCAAAGAATACCAACAAAATTAAATTTCTCTTTTCCTTGTCAAAAAAAATAAATATATATGAATGACGTTTAAATCCAGATTGAAAGAGTCCAGTGAGCATTTATCGAAATGAATAAAAGGGATACAAATGAAGGCACGTATTTGTAGAATTTCAGAACGCCAGGAATAAATAAAAGATCCTACACACATTGAGACAGCTAGAACAACGTGGAAATCAGAAGAGCATCAGCATTTTCCATGGCCACACTGGATGCTAAAGACAATAAAGCTATGTCTTTAAAGTTTTAGGCAGGGCAATTAATTTCAACTTAGGGTTATGTACTCAGGCAAACACCATTAAATGTAAAAACAAAAAACATCATTTTGGACATCCGAGCACTGTTTTTTGTTCTGTTTTGTTTGTGTTTTTTGCTTCCATGTATCTTTTTCAAGAAACTACTGCTAAGGAGGAATCCCACCAGATGAGGTAAATTAGCAAATTAAAAGAGAAAGAAAATCCAACATCCATAGCACAATAGATATTTAACAGGTCTAAAACTAAACTGGTAGAAATTTCAGTATTTGAATCAAGAATGGAAACTTTCAGAGGGAGATCTCAGGGGAAAAATAATTGAATTTATCATTTTCAAAATTGTTTGAGCCAATTTATGTGACTAAATATTGATAGTCACATAACAGTAATGATAGAATAATTTATGATGGGTATATTTAAAACTATGTAAGTAACAAGGAAAGAAATATGATCACAGTTTATTATTTAACTCTTTGGGGAGTGATACATACAAAGTCATAATAATATAAATATTAGCTAGTTTTTAAAATAATTTCTATTAATTCTACTGGGAAAATAGAAGAAAATAGGAACAGAAGATGAGGTATTATGTGATAATGATGGTGATAAATCCCCATCTTATCATAACAGGATACCAACGGATGTAAATTTACAAGTGGTAAAGTAAGAACATCAAGATATAGCATTATAAATGCATGTCAATAATTAAAAACATGTTTCTTCTGGGAAACTGAATTGGGGAATTTGAAATGGTAAAAAGAGTTAATTTTGTTATAAATATTTTAGTATTTTATTTAAAATTTTATCTTTAAAATCTTTAAAGATAACTTTATTTTAAACTTTTTCCTTAAAATTTTTCTAACGGAAAAGTGAGAGACATCATGGAGTCTACAATATTAGAAAACTTCACAGAGAATTAAACAGCTGCCTGTCTAGGACTTGAGAAAATGAACTACTAATGTTTCATTTGTTCTCTGCCAGGGTATTAAATTGTTACAAAAATTACTGTATTTGTTCATTAACCTAAGGAAGAGGTGCTAATGGGAGAACTGGATTGTTTGGGGATGCCACGACAGGCCAATACAGAAAATATTTCAGGCAAACTTAACAGAACAATATGTTCTTAGAGAAAGTAAGCTTGACAGTTTGCCTACTGGCCATTCTCTTATATTTCAATGTTTCTCCTATCTACCAGGTCTGTATGAATCGCAGCTGGAATATTGACTTCAGAGCCACCTTTCAAGAGGCTGAGATACATTGTAGTGTCCTCAGATCAGAGTGATGGAAATGTCTCTAAATCATCCCTTTTTGCTGAATTGTTCAAAGAAATTAAGGTTGCTTCACATGTAGAAGAAAGAATTGTTGAAACATTTTGCTGGGTTCTAATATCTGCAGGTCTAGTCTAACTTTTTGTGTCCTGAGAAAGTAGAACTGGGACCAGTAGATGGAAGTTACAGAGAGATTGATCTCAGTTCTGTAGAAAAAAAAAATGGATTGTCTATAATTATTAAAATTGTTTGACAATGTACGTATAAGCTCTCTGACACTATAGTTGCTCAAGAAAAGCCAAAAATTCTCAGATGTCCTCCGGTGCAGCTATACAGCTATTTTGGCCTGTAAGTAATTTAGATATTCTTGCATTTTACTTGATTTAATCCTAGAATCTTAGAGCTGTAAGGGCCTTTTAATACCAAGCAGTCAAACTTCATTTCACAGATGATGAAACTAAGAACCAGAGGTGTTTAAAGGATTCCGTGATGGGTCACAGGGTGAATGGGGATGGAATGAGAAACCAAGTCTCTCTGAAGTCAGTCCTATACCCTTTCCACTCCTTATTGCCTCTCTAATGGGGGATTGACCCAAAAAAGGAGAAAGACACCCAGATGTACATAACAAAACTGCATAATGGGATGAGGAATATGGAGATTAACAGTTTGTAGCAAGAGGCTAGTCCTGAAGCAGAGCACAAAACACAACCATGGCTCTGCGATCTCCACTTTCTCTCTGGCTGCCTTAATGGAGTCTAGGCCAGTGGTTGGCAAACTTTTTTCTATCATGGGGCAAATGATAAAAAATGTATGTTTTCCAGACAATATATGCTCCCTGTCCTATATTATTTTGTTTTTATTTCTCTGTTTATTTTAACTCTTTAAAAATGAGGAAAAAAATCTTCTTAGATTGAAAACTATACAGAAATAGGCTACCGGTCAGATTGAGCCAACAGACTGTGGTTTCCTAACCATTGGTCTAGGCTATTAGTAAGAAGTAATAGGGCAATAAATGTCCTTTGAGAGACAGAAGGCTGTGGACAGGAAAGTATGCTTCACCAGACAGTAGCAGATGATGCCTATTGTTTACAGAAAATAATTTAAAGGCAAGTAGGCTATTAAAAAAGCCCTCTCAAGTCTTTCAGAAAGAAAAATAATAATAATAGAGAAGAAAAACAGACAACCATAGGCTAGCTATGGGCCCTTTGTGGTCACTGATACTTGATAAGCTTTATGCAGAATAATATTATTAGTTGTGTGACAGGATATGAATTAATGCCATAGCACAACAATTAGAAAGCAATTATAATCAAATCTGACAATGGATTTTATTAGCAAAAAGGGGATGAAGGAAATAAGGTGCACAATTCAGTAATGAAAATGTTGTTTGCTGAATAGTTAAATCAAAAACACTAAAAAAAAAAATAAAAGATGGGTTTTAGAAAATCTCCACACTCACTTTTCACAGCAGGAAAAAGGATAAGACTCCAGTGTGCAGCCATTAGGTAGGTGATTTTTCCCCTTAGGGTGAAGTGAAAAACAAGTAAACAGAGAAATTAAAATCACACCTGTCCTTCCACTCTAGTATTTCTGCAATGCTCCTGAATTCTGAGCTGTGCGCATGGAGGATAGATAGACGGATGGATGGATGATAGCCGTTGGGCGAGAGAATACGTAGTTAAATTTGTACCATGTATTCTATTACTTCATATACATTAATTAATCCTCATAAAGAAAGTGACATAGTAGGTATTAAATGCTTCATTTTAAAGATGGGAAATTGAGGCTCATAGAGGTTATGTATTTGTCCAAGGTCTCATAGGCAGAAAGTGGTGGAGTCAGGATTTGAATCTTGGTTACTTGGATGCCAAAACTTTTGCTTTTTTTCCATCTCCTGCTTCCTCTCTTATAGCCCCTTTCTACCACTACAAATTAAAAGAGTTTCACAGGTTCTACATTCTCTGAGGCAAACACAGCAGACAGTGTATGGCTTTAAGGTAACAAGTGGACTCCTGTGCAGAGACAAACAGTCCCACTATATACTGCCTCGTGGGAGATAAAGAGGATGGTTAACCCTTCGCAGATTTTATATTGTCTTTCATGGCCTTTAATTTCATATAGTTTTCCCTCTGTATCCTGTACATAAGAGAAATCTAAAACACCAAAGAAACAAACCAGTGGGAAAATACATACCGTTCCTCCTTTCTCAGAACCATCAACACGCTTATTAATATTTAAATTTCAGACAGGAGAATGGTAGCATTAAGAATCCATTCTTAATCAAAGCTCAGAAACACCAGCAGAGAACAAAGGATGTGAAGCTGGAAGAAGGTAGAGGCATCTAAGGAAAGAGGTCAAAGAATAGAATTTACAAGAAGCAAGGACAGCAGGAATGTGTTTCAGTCAAGTCAAGGACTGAATTCACCCCTGACATTGTTCTGCAGCAAGAGGCATGACCAGTAACCACAAATGTCCTGCAGCTTCAGTGTTGAGATGATCTGTCTCAGGAAGACAATCTAATGAGCAGGAGGAAATCCTCCTCCTTGCATGATCCAGACCTTTGAGTCAGCCTCAGTTCATTGAAGGGATGTGTGTGTGTAGGCACGTTTCCTAGCCAATGTGAGCGTACATAAGGGAATAAGAATTAGAAACACACACCTGAAAAGTAGAGCAACAGTGAAGAGAGTCTATCAGATGAATAGACAGACCATCAAATTGTGAACACTTAATTATATTTATCTCTTTCAAATTGCCAGAGTTGACCTTTGCCTTGAGAACAAAAGACACTGTGACAGGACCTAGGTATTTTCAATTCTTTGACATGGGAGATGTTGTAAGTGAGAGATGGCAGAGACGTTGACAAGTAAATATCTATTTTCTCCAGGGGATTTGAGTTTGTTAATACATTTTTGTAAATAAAAATATTGGGAAATAAAAATTTCCCAAATTTGCTTGGAAGGATGACAATGAGGAAAGAGAGAAAAACCATAGTCCCAAGGCATCACTGAGAAGTCTCAGGTGTTCAACCCAAGTCTAAGGTGTTCCAAAACTTCTGAGGCCAAGGTGATTGTCTCTTGACCTTAAAAATGGTGATGTGTGTATTTAACAGTTTTAAAAATTCATTTCTCTATTAAAAAATCCTTCCATTTCCCCCAAGTATTAATAAGGAGATTCCTCTTTTGATTTCTCCATATTTTCTTGTGGATTGGCTCCTGAGTACTGTACTACTCCTTTATATAAAAGACATAATAAGATATAAGAATCTTGCCATCTCCCTCGAAATAATAATAGGCAGGCAAAGAAGGGAGCATTCCCATAGGGTGGGGCTCCAGGAATTGCAAAGATTTCTCAAATAGGAGGTGAAGCTTTTGGGGCAAGAATTCGATTAAACTATACAATTCTCTCCACATAATATTTATCTTTGTTCCAGTTATGAAAGTTGATGGGCTTCTTCACAGTAAGAAAGCTTTGGATTGACTATTGTGTCCACTCACATTAATATTAAACACAATTGTTGACAATTTGCAATCTGGTGATTCATTGTACTTGCCCCTAATCTTTTCAGTATCTTATTCTTAAGAGTGGCTAGGATCTTATATGGACATATACCTATACACAATTTTCATTTTTAAAAGTTTAATTGGCCTTTGAAAGATAATTACCGTTGCTTCTAATATAATATACTCATTCTCAATGATTTCTCATTCAGAAGCCAATATAATACGCTAATGTCATTTGAATTATAATCTAAACTTTCATCCCGTGTACTGCAGAGAAAAGCCAAGGTTCTCAAGAGTAAACATTGATTACTTGAAGGGCACCCACGATGCCAAAATAAAACAAAGTTGCAAGAGGAATTACATAAAATGAATATGCAAGAGACAGGACAGTCTGAAAAAATAAAAATTCAGATGGGTGTCCTTGATTGGAGACTGAAAGGTGTCATCCTGTCATGGTGTAAAAGCATCACTTGCCCAGAGGAGAGATCAGGGCTTCCTCCTTGCCTGGGGTCACAGTGCTCACCGCCTGGAACTGGGATTTATCTTTTGCCACATGTATTGCTTTTTCCTGGCGAGGTGAGACACCCTTCACACACAGGCATTTTCTATATCTTCAATTTCTAGCCCTCATGATGCCTTAGATTACCATTGAAACTCAATACAGCTTTGCTGTTAAAATTTATGCAAATAAAATAGATTGTAACTCTTGCAACTTACATCGACTTGCCTAGAAAAAAATAAAAATTGATGACTTGAGAATTATGAAAGAATAGGGGAAGATGTTGAATTTCTAATATGATTTTTACATATTTGATACAAAATACTAATGCTTAAATAAGAAGTAAAACTTATTTGCACTATAAGCAGCATAAGCAAACAAATCATATTCTGAGGCAAGCTAATTTAATTCAACCCAGCTGCTGACTACAGAAGTCAGCCTATGATGCCTCCCTTTCTGCCACAGATATTAGCAGTTTTGTAAAAAGGAAGTAGTAGATTAATAACAATAACAAATCTGAGCTGAACGTGTTATTTTGCCAGGTAGGCATCATTGCTGTCTTACTTTAGAATCAGGCTTAACCTTATTTTGTACTGTGTACTTACTGTTGTTCCAGAACAAGATAAATTTATTTTCTGCAAAGACACTGAGCAGTCACCACTAAAACAAGATTGATTCTGAATCTCTGTAAAGCAACCCTTTTATTTTTATTTTTTATTAGTGTTAATGAAACCACAGTGTCTTGGTAAAATTCAATTTAAGATGTTTTTCCACCTGGAGTATTTTAGACATTCAAAACCTCAGTCATATCTTGAACATGAGTTAGATGAATCTTTTTTTCTATAATATTGTCTTAAAATAATATTGTAAAAAGAACTTAAGGAGAGGGAAGAATTTGTTTTTACATAAATCCTCCATAAGGAAATAGATAATTCCCAAGCCATTTTTGTAGTTATTTTAGCTCATAACAACCTAAAGTGGAACATGCTATTAGGATAATTTCAGCAGTATTTCCTAAAAAATTGGTATTTACTGAATCAATAAAATGAAAGGTTTATTTTACTCATCATGCTTACAGAATGAGACATCCTTGGAAACAGCATTTTAAACTACAATTTCATGAAATAGATATTTTGCCTGTGCACAATGATCTTTTAATCTTAGTAAATATTCCACTTGCCACAAAACAGTAGCGTAATATACTGTCATCACCATTTGTTCAAGTTTCCACCAATTTATTAAGCACCTACTCTTTGCTAGGAAAAATAATAGGTTCTATTTAATTCTACAGTTATGTCTACTATACAATTATTCTTTTCAAACTAAAGCAATTTTTTTTTCCTATTCCCAAGCCACATAGATAGCACTTTTTTAAAAAAAAAATCTTTAAGATTAAAAAGTTTGTACTGGTTTGGATAATTCCTTTGGGCACCCTCTGCTTGCTGTAGTATTTATATATATTTAAAATAAAAAAATATGACCCATGATACTACACAATACATTTATTGCTTATGATTATTAATTAAATAATTGTTATTTAACAAAATACTAATAGGATCAATATTCTGAGGATTTTTTTTCTTATTAGATTTACATCGTTTGCTTCTTAATATATCTCCACCCAGTTACTGAAAATTTAACATCAAATTGGTGCTTTAAAATATAGGACCCACATAATGTGTTAATATTGTCTTTTCTTGAGAGTCAAATGACACTGATATATTTCAGGATATAATTGTAGAAAAATGTTAAAACTTAGATTTCTGCTCTTATTAATACCTCTAACTGGAATTCATTTCTCTTTTATCCTAGCTGTCATTATCTTTAGCTTGAGCACTGCTGAAATCTTCCTCTTACAGTGTGCGTCTACACATACGAGTTCATGAGCGTATGCATGTGTGTGATTGTGTGTATTGGGCACTGTACAGTAATTGAGAGTATGGGTTTAAAATATGCCAGATTTGTGTTTTGATTTTCATTCCGTTACTTCCAGAGTTTGATGGTCAGCAAGTTACTCAAGTTCTCTGGCCTTACTTTTCACAGGTGTAAAATGGGGCACTATAAGCTATAGGGTTGTGATTACCTCAGACTCATGTCACATAATAGAATTTCAATAAAAGTGCTATTTTTTTTTCCTTGATGTGAGAAATGTTCTCCTAACTCATCCTTATTATTGATGGTTAGGAAAGAGTGAGAGATTTTCTTTAACCATAGTAAATGTCTAATCAGTATTTCTTAAACTGAATGCCCTGGATCACATTGCTAGGGGAAAAAATTAATCTTAGGAACTGAAAGCATTGATTACTCAATAAATTATCCTCTATCAAAAAGTCTACTTTTCTATAGTATATTTAAGTCCATAATTGTTTTATAATTCTTTTGGGGAATAAACATTAAAAAATAATTTCAGCAGCTAGATTTTGTTTTTCATGGGACATTAATGTAAGAATGAAAATATCTCAATTTCAAAAAGGTAATTTCTGTAACAACCTAGAGTAGCAAAAAATATGAAAATGAGTTTCATGTCTTATTTTTAAAAAATGCACAGAGACACACAATCAATTCACCCAATGCTTATGCTTTTAAAGCATTGTTATTATTAAGGTCAAAATCAAATTAATCTTATTTTGTAAATTAAGTCAGAAAAATTTTGAAACAAGGTCCTTATCTTAGTCTAAATCTAATGTATAGGAGAAGGTGATTAGGCAATCAGAGTTGCCATGGTAAACAACAGTCTAGCCAAAAGGATGTAGTGACATCTGTGGAAAACAATAAACTACAATAAACTAATGACAATACATCCCAGTGTTCCCATTAACTTATTTCTAAAAAAACAAACAAAAACCACTTTATTTACTAAAGGAAGTTGCTTACTGGTCTCAAAAATGATATTTCAAGAAATGGTCATAGGTACGAGCATAGACAGCAGAAAGGATATAGCAGAAGTATGGAACTGAAAGGTAAATTCAAAGAAAATATGTATATTCTTTTATGAAATAATTTGCTAGCATTAACAACACAGAACTGACATGCCAGTTATGCGTACTTATATTTCCTGAATAGCAACTACGGCTGTGCATAAAATTATTTCGATGAAGATAGTGTATGACCATAAGTGTTTATTAAAGTATCAAGGCATAATAGTAAGTCATATTTAAGACCCTTTCGAAGAGAAAAAACTCCCACCCTATAATTATGGCTGTGCCTATTTTTATTTCAATTCTATTAGTTTGGGAATATGTAATTTGAAGCTTTGTTGTTAAGTGCTCACATAGTTAGGTCTGTGTGTGTTTATGTGCAAGTGTTTGTGTGTGTCTATTCCCTTCCCGTCATTGCTTCATGAAAGGCTTCTGAATTGGGTCTTGGATGAGAATTAAGTTCTATCACCTGCCAGAATTGTGACAAGGGGCAAGTTCATAACTTCTCTTAGATTCAGATTGGCCATCTTCAAAACGAGAATAATGTGTTTTATAATATCTCAATCTCATAGTTTGGGGACATGAATTTAATTTAAAAAATCTGTGAAGCACCTACCATAAGGCCTAGAAATGTAATCAACAATGGTTCTTCCCAAAACAACTTCTCTCCTTTGTTAGTGGGTTTTGTTGCTACCTTGGTGAAAAGTGGGATTAATTATAAGATTGTATGGAACTAATGCCTAGACTTGAACATAATTTCTTTCCTCCGGCTTCTATCTACCTCCCTACCTCTCCAGTCTCCTCTTATAAAGTACTTCTCCACCAGAACACTAAGTTTAAGATCTAATCACATCCTCTTTGTTCTCATAGAAGATAGTGACATTTTCAACTCTATGTATTTTACACATACTGTTCTCCCTGTAACACATGTTCAGCTATCTTTATTTACCTGGCAAGCTCCTCCTAATCCTTCAAATCTCAGCAAACTGTAATGTTCTTAGTAAAGCCTTAGCTAATTCTCCTAAAGTAGGTGAGATAATACTATCCTTATTCATAATCCATACAATATTCTTGCTGCTCATTAATTACCCTTGTATGTTACCATTAGAGTTTATCTATTTACACGACTCCATCAGACTACAAACATTTTGATAGCAGAAGAGACAGGATTTGTTTGTTTTATTTTTATATCCCCATCAAGCAGAATTTATTAACTGACTATGAAGCTTAATGTACACGGATGGTTTATAATTCAATCACAAACATTTACTGTGGATTCGTATGAACCAATCCTTGTTCTTGGCATTAAGATGGAAATAAAAATATAAAACACACTAAAGGAGTGTGGAGAGATTAAGACTCAGAATCTCTGAGTTATTGCTAGTTGTGTAATCTTGTACCCTAGTTTCTTTCTTCGTCTTTAAAATGAAATCATTAAGAAATTTTACTGCACAGAATTTTTCTTTAAATACAAATGAAATTGTGGCTGTGAAAGTCTGAAAATTTCAGTTGTTTTTAAGACACAGCTCTTTGATTTTATGGAATTACTAAGATTCCATAAAAAATTGAACTTAATCAGGGTCTCTGATCCACATATACCCAGTAAAATACAATAATATTCATAACATGTTAATAAGACACTATAAGTATGTCCAAAGAATGGAGCCATTAGTTTGTTTTCTAACAAACAAGACAAGCATGATAGCTGTGAGTAAAAGGCATTAGAGGTATAACTAGAAGAATAGGTAAGATTCAAACATATGCAGTGAAATCTGATTATGTATTTGTAAGGTTCCAGATACTGCAACACAATGTGCATTTGCAATGCCTCCAGTAGACAGTTTCAAAAGGAGTCTGCTGGTTCAATATGTGTGCAATGATGGGAAGCAAAAGACAGCCACAAGTACAAAATGATAGGAGTTCCCTTTTCATAACATGATAGCTGACAAATGACATTATGCAACTGGAAATATGGTCAGAGAATGGCTTGTGTAAGAATGTGGAGCTCACGAGAGGTGGTGGCTACAGAAGTAGAGACCTCAATGGACCCAAGAGTATCCCTGGTTCCTAATTCTTCAGGTTAACAACAAATGGCCTCCCCTCCACCTACCCTATCATTTAAAGGCATTTTCTGACTCTTGAGTATGTTGATTTTATAGGGTGCAAGTCAGTGATTTTGTTCTCTTTTCTCTCGGGAATGTTCCTACCCATTCTGAATAATGTTGATTTTGCTGAATAATTTAGCCAGATATTTGCATGCACGTTGCAAGCCAAAGTTGCCTTTATAGAACTATGAGTGTTAATGTAAGGGTTTTCACCATCAAATACAATAAGAATAAAATAGGGATCAGAGCCAGGCACCATAACCAGGAACTGAAGAAGGTTTTGTAGGTGGTTTCAGTAAAAATTAAGGCCCCACTAATTCTCCTTCCCCGGCCACTGATTCATAAACAACATCCTTCTACATCCCTCCAGTTCACAAATTACAGACTTGAAAGTTGTCTTTTTTATTTCTGTTCTGTTGGCATTATATTCCAATCCTTTGTGTAGAAAACACACAATCTGTACACCTAGCAAACATGTTCAGAACTCATCAGGTTTTTCTTTAACTCACAGTAATGTTCTTTCATGCAGAGACATTACACTTGACAATCACCTACCTGAAGAATTGAATGCAATGAATAAATATGTACTTGAAAGAGACTGTGATGTGCAGAAGAAAAATAGTAAAATAAAACCCTATTTGGAAATAATTCTGATCATTTATCATAAGATTATATATTTATCTTCTTGACTCAACCCAAAGAAATTGGAATTTAACAAACTTTATTTCTCAAAGAGCCAAGGACATCGGATATAAATACTTGGAAATAGCTCATCTGTTATATTAAGACAAAGCTGACTGGTCCAGCTCTCTTCTGCACAGAGCTGTCTGGAAAGGTCCACCTTGTTCTGAAACTTGACAGTCTTCAAGAATTAATAAAATATTGGGTAAGAATTGTCCAGAACCACAGAAAGTCTCACTGAGGAGACTCCCTGGCTCCTCTATCTTAGGTTCAAACAGAGATATGGAACTGGCAAGCCCTGCTCTGTAAGGAGTCATATGACCTGAACCAAGGTCTCTGATAAAACAAAGTTGTGGAGAAACCAGCCAAAACCAGCAAGAACCAAGATGGTGACGAAAAGGACCTCTGATTACCTTCACTACTCATTATGCACTAGTTATAATACATTAGCATGCTAAGAGAAACTCCCACCAGTGCCACGACAGTTCACAAATGCCATGGTAACTCCCAGAAGTTACCCTACATGGTTTAAAAGGGGTAACTTCTGTTCCCACAACTTCCCGCCCCTTTTCCAGAAATCTTATGAATAATCCTCCCTTTGCTTAACACAAAATTAAATAGAAGGTATAAAATAAGACCCTGGAAACCCACAAAGGGCTACTCTCTGTTGCTCTGAGAGATGGTGGGTGCTCTGTCTGTGAGGTAGCCCTCCTTTTGTGTCTTTCTTACTTCAGTAAACTTGCTTTTGCCTTAATCTGTAGGCTTGCTCTTGAATTCTTTCCTGAGTGAAGCCAAGAACACACTTGGCCTTAAGGCCAGACTCCAGTTTTGGAGTCCACTGTCCTGTATCAAAACTGCTTGCTTTCTCTTTCTTTAATTCTCTTTTATGGAAGGAAAATGAGTTATTATTTACCAGACATTTGTGAATAGACATTATATATTTCAGTCAATGAAATAATAGAAATAATGAAATAGCAGAAATAATAATAGAGAGCATTGTATTCACAATTAGGAAGATTCTCTGCTAAGGCTGTTACATGCATAATTTCATTTCATGCTCCAACAACACCGCTCTCATGTCTAGCATGATTTTCTGTACCCCTCAGTCTTCCCACTTCACATTTGCTGGCTTTCTTTAAGTTTCTACCAGCTACCATGCTCTTACCCATGATCTTTCACACACTATTTCCTAAGACTTTCTAATCCCTCTCTCATCCTTCATTGCCTAAGGTATTTTTTAAATTAATTTTTTCTATTGATACATAATAGATGTCCATATTTTGTGGGTACATGTGATAATTAAATACATGCTTTTAATTTGTAAAGATTAAATCAGTATAATTGGGATATACAGCACCTTAAATGCTTATCTTTTTTTATGCTAGAAACATTCAAATTATTCTCTTACAGCAATTTTGACATATACAATAGATTATTGTAAACTATATTCACCCTACTGATCTATCAAACACCGGGTCTTATTTCTTCTGTCAAATTGTATTTTTGTACCCATTAATTAACTTGTATTCATTTCCCCACCCCATTCTTTGGCATTATTCCTGTCTCAATTGAAATATTGTTTCACAGAACATCGCATTTTCCTATTATTCACATATACAAAAACTCAGGGCCTCCTTTTTGTAGCTTTTATCACGTTGTTCATTACTTTCAAAGTTCATCCTCCCTATATATGTCTGATTCTAAGTTCAAGTCCTTACTAGTTGCTAAAATCCAGCTTAGCCAGGATATTTCAAGGACAAAATCATAGACTAAAGGACATCCAGACTTCCATGTGGATAGTTCATCACAGCTACAACAGCCAAGGAAAATAATAAATGGGTAGAATGTCCTCACAGTTACATGTTTGAATAATATAATCAGATAAGGAAGAAATATATTTCCTAAATTTCACTTCTATTTCTGCATCTCTGTCAACATGGGACACTAGTGGAACAAATGGGTTCCTAACACAGTACTAGAGAAATTGTGGGTGCTCAGTACATATATCCTACTTGATTGATTCAGCCAATATCCATCCCACCCTGTTCTAATGTGTAGTCTCTCAGAAAATAAAACCACCCAGCTGTTTACTTGCAAACAATGACCCCATTCTCCTAAGCCAATGTGTGAAGCTTTAAAATATCAAGTAGGTATGGCTATTTCCGCTCAGCCTGCCAGGCACTGCTAGTTGTAGGGAAAGACTAAAATGGACATAATAACATCATTATCTATCTGTGTCCCAGATGGTGGCTTGCAATACTCATTTGTTGCTGGGCAACACACACATAGATTTATAAGTGTGTCTGTATTATTAGAAAGACTTTGTGAAATGTAAATCTTCTCACGTACATTAATAACCCCTTTGAAAAGACAAAATATCATCATTTTCTTTGATGGTATTTTGTTGCCTTCAGAGCTGCAACCACACCCAGGCCTTACTCTTGGGTTGGGTAAACATTCTCCCTTATAGGTGTTCCACTTGGGATATTTGCACCATATGAGAATGTGAGTGTTTTGCTACAAGAAATGTTCATTTCTACTCTAATAAGAGGACATAATGTATTTATTTATTACAACAATAAACACAGCTGTAAAATGGACCATAAAAAAATAGATGACATGAAAATTTCTGTAACTAATGTGTCAGCTGTAATTGAGAAATAAATCAAATAATCCATCTGCTTCCCACCATTGATTCCACTATTTTCTTTGGTGTTTGGGTATTTAAAATGAAGTCAGCAATATTTATACTAATTATTCGCTAACAAATATGCCACATTTATATTGATTGGCACTGTAATATAACTTTGCCAATACTTAACATAATGTTGCTTTTTCCAGTACACTCAAATCTAACAAGCATATGAACTCCCTGTATCATTAATATTGTTCAACTTATGCTATTACGTTTTATCTACCCTTGTCACTTACAGGATTTGTGTAATGAATGAATGAATAATCTATTACTGTGGTTATGATTTTAAAGGAGAGGAGAAAATAAATAAATAAAAATAAGTGCATTTATATGT
>RJWJ010039256.1:0-14568 GCA_004363605.1 Indri indri | reverse complement strand
TTTGGGGAGGCTACGTGATACAAAGCAGGTGTCCAGGGAACAAAGGCGGGCAGTGAAGTCAGGGTTACAGTGACACAGAGTTATGGGAACTACTTGCTCCATCGCACCCTGGAACCAGAACATAGGCGAAAAACCGATTACATTCTTAAGCAAGCGAATTCACAGAAGCAGATGGCAATCATTCATCAGGCAAACTATGATTTAAACCTTAATTTATCAAGAATAAACCATCATTTGTAAACCACCACAATTATACTTGCATGCATAATCTGCAATTGCAGGTTTTGCATGAGAGACTCGACTTAGCAAAGAGGATTTTCCAGAATTTGGGAATCCTACTAGGCCTACATCAGCTATAAGTTTTAGATCAAGGTGAATTATTCATCTCTGGCCTTTCAATGGTAAGAAATTTGTAAGTAATTTACCACCAAGACCTCCTTCAGCTACCAACATTCTATCACCTTCTTTATTGAGTTCTCCTATAATTTTACCATTTTCATCAGTTACTGAAATACCTACAGGTACAGGGATTTCACAGTCCTTTCCTTTGGAGCCTTTCAGTGCACTAGCCCGACTGTTTGCTCCTCCTTCGGCCACAAATCATTTCTGAGGATACTTGTCTTTAAGTTGTTTTAAAGTCATTTTTTTATGGGCTACAACCCAGATGTCACCACCTTTTCCACCTTCTCCACCTAAACGAGGATAACCCATTCCACCACTTCCACCTTTGATGAAGAGTCTTAGGTTATCAATGAAATTTCCATACTTTCGGAACAACACGCAACCGCAATGCACCATGACCGCCACCGGTGGAAGAAGAAAGATTAAAGGAAAATGAACAGTCCCAGAAACTTGCAGGAAACATCAAGAATACCAAATTTGTGTAATGGGAGTCAAAAAAAGAAGAGAAAGAAAAAAGACATAAAATATTTGAAGAAATAGTGGCTGAAAATTTCTCAAAATGATAAAAGAGAAAAACCAGATCTACAAATGCAAGAAGCTCGACCAACCCTAAGTACTATAATATTAATATAAATACAAAAAGACTGCAACTAGACCCATCACATTCAGACTGTTGAAAGCCAAAAACAAAGAGAAAGTCTTGAAAGCAGCAAGAAAACAATGACAGCATAGGCAGGGAGTACCAATACAATTAATGGCTGACTTCTCATCTGAAGAATGACATATTCAAAGTGCTGGGGGAAGAAAGCCATCAACCACGATTTCTATATCCAGCAAAGCTATCATTCAAAAGTGAAGAAAAAACAAGGGTAGTTGCTAGCCAACCTACTTTATAAGAAATAACAATAACTTTTATGCTGAAAGGAAATGGCAAATATATGGGATAATATAAAATATACTTATGGATAATTTTTTTTCATATCCTCCCATAATTTTTTAAAAGACTTAAAATTATATAAAACAATAATGATAGCACTGTATTGCTGGATTTAAACCATATAAAAATGTAATATATAGCAGGGGTCCCCAACCTATGATGAGTTGTATAATTATTTCATTATATATTACAATGTAATAGAAATAAAGTACACAATAAATGTAACGTGCTTGAATCATACTGAAATGGTCCCCTACTTCCCCAGTCCGTGGAAAAATTGTTTTCCATGAAAATGGTCCCTGGTGCCAAAAAGGTCGAGGACCACTGAAATAGAGGACACTAATAGCACAGAGCATGGAGGAGGGAACAAAACTATATGAGAGCGAAGTGTCTATTTTATCAGAGTTAAGGTTAGTATAATCTGAAGTGTACTGTGATAAATTAAGAAGAACATTGTAATCTGAAGAGCAGCCACTAGAAAAATAACTCAAAAAACAGTTTAAAAAGCAGAAGAATTAAAATAGTACAAAAATATTTATATAACACAAATGAAGGCCATCCAGGAGCAACAGAATCCCCACCCCAAGAATCTTATCTGATCTAAAATACTCCTTTTTGATATTTAAATTGCAAAGAATAAGATTAACTGGGACTACAGAATCAAATGGAAATTACTAAGGTATTATTAAAATGTATTATCCAGGTTTGGTAAAATAGAAGAAAATCACGATATAAAGTGATAAATAAAAACAATAGTTTCCTGGCTCACGCCTGTAATCCTAGCACTCAAGTGGATCGTTTGAGCTCAAGAGTTCGAGACCAGCCTGAGCAAGAGTGAGACCCTGTCTCTACTAAAAATAGAAAGAAATTAATTGGACAGCTAAAAATATATATAGAAAAAATTAGCCGGGCATGGTGGCGCATGCCTGTAGTCCCAGCTACTTGGGAGGCTGAGGCAGAAGGATCGCTTGAGCCCAGGAGTTTGAGGTTGCTGTGAGCTAGGCTGATGCCACGGCACTCTAGCCCGGGCAACAGAATGAGACTCTGTCTCAAAAAACAAAAACAAACAAAAAACACAACAGTTTCCTAAAATTCCAGGGTTTACAGGAATCATTCTTTATATTCATTTATATTCCTTAGAACATTTCAACCCCTGAAAGAAAGCAGGAGAAGCACAGACCTGCATGGGAACTCCCTTTGTAAATTTAGTAGACGCTAATAAAACCAGCCAATGCTGGTCTCAGCAAATGAAGAGTTTACTGCTTAGTATGTGGCACATGCTCAATACATACTTTAACTTTGCAGAACTTTCTTGTTCTGCCGAGAATAGAAATTCAGAGTAAAATGGATTTTAGGTGTCTCACAAAGATCTCTGGATGTCACTTTTAGATTTAGAAGACCATATGGTCTATATGAAAACATTAACTTACAGCCTTGAACAAAATAGTCTCATTACCTGAATTTCTTCAACCACTGCTTTGAACTGCAGACTACGTTCTGTCATGTTTTTAACCAATTCCATTGCATTATCAAATCCCTTCACGTATTCTCCATACATCTTAAGGAATGGTGCCAATTTCTGAAGGATGTCTCCAATTCGAGGAGTAGTTTCCCTATATTAAATATAGAAATAGGTCATTAAGATTGTGTATAGATAGAATGAGCAAATTAATAGGACTCCAGATAAAGCAGAATCACTTTCTACACACATCCTGTGCTTTAGCAGATCCACCTTGCTGTAATACTGAAAGTATCTTTTGAAAGGGGGTTTAGGAATAGCATAGTAAAAAAAGATGCTATGGAATTCTTGAAGGTCCACATTACCCAATATCTTGTCTTCGTAAGTCAAAAGATAGTTTGGAAAGCAGACATGAAATCCTTTTCATCAAAGCTGAAAATGTACCACAACTTCCATCAGTGGTCTTTAATGTAAAAATTTAGCACAGATGTCTAGCTACAGCTGTTGTGTGGCATTTGTATTTCAATTTAATAGCTGAAAAATACAGCGTCTTGTATGACTGTCTTTGACACATCATTTGCTGCTCTACTTCTCTTACCATTCTTGCATTCGTTTCTCCAGCTCTGGCAGTAGGAATTTACTATGGAAGGCATTTATTGATGAAATATTTGAAAAGATTTTATTCACTATCTCTGCTGGAAATGAGCCTCGGTTTGCTTCTTCCAATAGTTTACAATAAAATACCTGAATAAGAGAATAAAACAAACATTACCTCCAATTTATTGGTTAACCACCTAGCACTGTGCTAGGCACATAGTGGGTTCTTAGTAACTATTTGTTACATAATTGGAAAAGTTTATGGTTGAAAAAATCAATTACTATTTGAAATGCAGGAGTGAGTATATGCTTTGATTTAGAGGAACCAAGAATAAGAGTTAGGCAGCTTTGATTCTAACCTAGGACATGCCCCTATCTGTAGGAATGTTAAGATAAATAATTTACCTTTTCTGTGCCAGAAAGTTTCCAGTTGAGGTTAATAGGATTTACCCTTCCTATCCACAGCTGGAGTTAAGAGATGGGAAAATACTTCATATATACACAATAATTGTGGTATTTTTCACTTTATGTTTTGAATGACATCTATGGCACTTATTACATACTGCCCTTTATTGTCGCTTGTTAATGTAAATCTCATTTTTCCTCTTAAAATCGTATGTTCTTTGGGAAGGGGGGGATATCATGATTTAGTTCCTATAACAGAACAGGTATTTAATACCTGGCCAATGAATGAACAAAAGAATATTTTAATTGTCAGATGTTTACTTGCTTTTAGGAAATAGCAATGCAAGATAACTTAAAACATTGATATGCAGGGGGAAAAAAAAACTTCTGTACATAGTAACAGGTACCTTGAAGACAATTAAAAAAAAAAAAAACAACTTGCAGTCTTAGCTGTACTCCACTATGGCTACTATACCTCTTAATTGTCATTGTTAAGTGTAGGCAGAAGGAGGTCTGCTCCTTCATAATGTCCAGATGGTTGTTAATTTTCTCAATTCACCTCCATTGCATTTTCTTGGGAGGCAAAAAGAACACAAGATTATGTCCTCAGAGACTCCAATAGATAGGATACTGTAGTAATTAAGACTCTAAAATTCTAAAGGGTCAGCAACAGAAGCTGACAAGTTATTTGGCTAACAAAAACCATACACCTTGGCCGGGCGCGGTGGCTCACGCCTGTAATCCTAGCACTCTGGGAGGTCGAGGCGGGCGGATCGTTTGAGCTCAGGAGTTCGAGACCAGCCTGAGCAAGAGTGAGACCCCATCTCTACTAAAAATAGAAAGAAATTAATCAGAGAACTAAAACTATATAGAAAAAATTAGCCGGGCATGGTGGTGCATGCCTGTAGTCCCAGCTACCTGGGAGGCTGAGGCAGGAGGATCGCTTGAGCCCAGGAGTTTGAGGTTGCTGTGAGCTAGGCTGACGCCATGGCACTCTAGCCCAGGCAAAAGAGTGAGACTCTGTCTCAAAAAACAAAACAAAACACCATACACCTTGATAAAGCAGAAAAGACATATCTCTACTATGGGAATACCTAAAAGTTTCAAGTCTGTAATTCCCATGAGAAAGAAAAGTTGTTTCAAAGTTATAAACTTCACATGATTTGATTCTGACTTACAATGAAATTCCTTGAAAAATGAGTATTTATTAGCCATAAACTCATTATTTCAAAGAACACAATGCTTAAACAGGCTCCTCAGGGCTCACCCTAGCAGGCATGTCATTCAGTCTTGGATCCAATGATAAGGAGGTGAACCTCCCGAATCCATGAAATTTCAGTTTTCCAGCAGCAGAAGTGGGACAATTCTTCTTACAATTAACAATCAAACATGGCAGCTTTCTCTTCTAACAAGGAGTCTGTATTAGCAGATAATCTACCAACTGTCCTGTTCTCTATTGCTGAAACAGGGTTAAGATGCCTTAGTTTTCAAGTTACTCTTCTGATGCTTTTTTAAACTTTTCAAATGTGTATCTGAAATGATACTCAAGGCTCCACCATGATGACGTACAAAATGTGATAAAGCAGACTTACGTATTCAACAAATACTGACTGGACAACTTTATGCTAGGCACTGTATTAAATGTTTCATACAAAGTTGAACAAGTGAACTCTCAAAATCCCTTCTGGCCCTATGACTATACCAGCTGATAACACTCACATGGTGCTGAACAGCAAATGAAATGAATAGCATGTGAGCACTGCAAACACCAATATCTTATCTAGATTAAAATGGTAACGTGGCCCCAGGATTATAATCAAAGGTCAAGAAGCACTCCAGTGTTTAAGGTTACAGGGCACAGATAAAGGCATTTTGTGACTCATACAGAGAGAAACTTCTACTCTTCATGAATTACAAAATGCTTATACCTAGTGAATTCACTGAGGAAGCTAAAAGTGCTAGAGACTTCCTTGAACAAGTAGTTTTCATTAATCAGAAACAGGTCCTTCTTACAATTTCTAAAACACTTCAATCACTAGGTTAAAATGACGCAGAATGTTAAAACATAAAATAATTCTGAAAAAGAAAATATTACCTGATCTAAGAGGTCGAGTCGGTTAACATAAGCTCTTTCTGTAAGCAAAAGTTCATTGGCTATTTTGTGAAGTTTTTGCTCATTCGTCTCCTAAAAATAGAACAGATATGTACACATCAGCAAAGTAACCTTGGCCAATACTTCCCAAGCAATAAACATTTCTTCAAATGGTCTGATCGAAAGAGTCTTCTCAAGCTTCTCAGGTACCCGACTGCCTTTAGCCATTGAGGAACATCCAACCAGAAATTAACAAAATGGGAAACGAGCAATCTGCTAGATTTAAGCTACAGCTTCTTCTTTGACCTCTGCAGCAGTCCACACTACATCCACCTTTTCCTTGAAATACCTTTTCTCTTTTTCTATTCCTAGCACTATACTTTCCTTATTTCCCCCTATCTTTCTCAGGCTATTCTTTGGAAATGATTTCATCACTCTCTCAGTTTGTTTAAGTATTAGCTCCATGCACGTAACTTTTTGCCTTACAAAAATATTTTATTATAAAAAAGTTCAATTTTATGTAATAGTAAAGAAAATAATAAGATGATGAACCCCCACGTGTCTATCACTGAGATTCTGCAACTATCAACTCGTTGTTAGTTTTGTTTTACATGTGCTCCCCCTCACCTCTCCACCCATATTACTAATACTTTGAATTAAATTGCACTTTATTATTTCTTCAGTATAAATTTATTTTGTCCTTAAGTATAGTTGTATAACCTTGGTAGTTTCATCATGATAGGAACACTTCCTCTTGTTAGCTGCTCTATCTCCTGTTTTCACTACAATGCTTCAATTGTAGTGAAACAATTCAATATAATATTGACATTCAATATAATATTGCTGAATGAATGAATGAATGAATGAGTAGCAGTCTCACATACCTAACTACTGCTGGACGTTTATTACTACTTTGATATGCTGTCAACACAAGACCAAACTTGTCTTTTCTGGAAAACCTCTACCCTACCACCAATTCCTAAACTTTCCCATCCCATTAATGGTACCTCCTTTTCTAGTTACCCGGTTTTGGAATCTTGAATTACACTAGCTTAGTTCTCTACCATGACACACAGACAGCCACCGAGTCCTACTTATCATATTATGTCTTTAGAATTTATTCCTTAGGTTCTCATTAGTGCCACCCTGTTTTGCTCATTTCATCTTAAGCCCAGACCAATCAATAGTTTCCAAATGATCTGATTCCAGTATGTTTTGGCTTTAACCCACCCTACATATTGCTGTATGAAGAATCTTTCTAAATCTCTGCATTGCACACATAATCCTACTTCCCACAGGGGGGAAAAAGCCTTCAGTAGTCCTCCTCTCACTGACAGGATAAAATCCAGACTCTATGTACCATTCAGGGTTATTCAAACCTCTACTCACCTCCTCAAACTTCTCATTGTATCCTTCAAAAATTATATATGTGTGTGTATATTATATATTTTTTGTTGTTTTTAAGAGATGAGGTCTCACTATGTTACCCAGAGCTCAAACTCCTCAAGCAATCCTCCTGCCTCAGCCTTCCAAGTAGCTGGGACAACAGGCACGCACCATTGAGACCAACTTATTTTATTTTTACAGGCAGGTGTCCCTCCAAACACACTAATCAAATGCATGTTTGATTATTATCCTAACATGTCCCTGGCCATCCCCAAACCTTTCTCCTTTCTATCCTCTCAGCTTGGCATATGCTCTTGCTGTATCTGAAACTTACTTTCCTTTTGGCAGCCTGCTGAATTTCCATTCCTTGTTCTTGGAGACTTTCACTATTCAAGGACCTTGGGCTTGGTCCCATTAAAACTGACTTTATATTTCATATGTAAATCTTTACTTTGAGAAATTACTACCTAGTACTTTGCTGAAATACCCTTTCACTGTAGGAGATTATGAACCACAATTAAGATTTTAGGAAAAACTCTAGTAGCAAAGTAGACTAAAGTATATTTTAAGCCAGTGTCTAATTTTTTGTGTATAAAAACATTTTAAACTGTGTATAGGCCGGGCGTGGTGGCTCACGCCTATAATCCTAGCACTCTGGGAGGCTGAGGCGGGTGGATCGTTTGAGCTCAGGAGTTCGAGACCAGCCTGAGCAAGGGCGAGACCCTGTCTCTACTAAAAAAAAAATAGAAAGAAATTAGCTGGACAACTAAAAATATATATAGAAAAAATTAGCCAGGCATGGTGGCGCATGCCTGTAGTCCCAGCTACTCAGGAGGCTGAGGCAGTAGGATTGCTTGAGCCCAGGAGTTTGAGGTTGCCGTGAGCTAGGCTGACGTCACAGCACTCTAGCCGGGGCAACAGAGTAAGACTTTCTCAGAAAAAAAATAAATAAATAAAATAAAAATAAATAAATAAACAAACTGTGTATAAACGCTATTAAGTTCTATGAATGCTTCACTGTGTTCAACACACATGAGATCTACTTTATGCTTTATATGCAATATCTGTTCTAATGTGGACAGTTAATGTGTTGCTTCTTAGAGCAGCATTGGAAGGAGGTACTTTTTTGTGAAATCTTTAGGTAAAGTAATACGATAGTATTTAAATCATCTGTGGTCTCAGAAACACTAAAATAAGAACTATACAGTTGTCAAATTCTACAAGTAGTCACAGTTTTGATTTAATAAACTTGGGGAAAAGTACTGGCATTGCTGCTTGACAGCCTGGCACTCCCCTGTTCCATTTCTTAGTGGTATCCAGATTTGACTAGCGCATATACCCCGCTACTATATAGACAATTTCTTTGGGGAAACTATCCTCATTTCCAGATCAAAGGGGAGGCCTTGAATGGTATAAGAAGCTGAGTATATAGCAAATGGTTCAGGAATGAGACATGAAGAAATATACACTGAAAGTTTTGGCAACAGGAGGCTCCCCACTCTTCAGGGAGAGACTATGGGAAGAGATCTCTTTGGAGCTCTGTGAGAATGAGGGTACATGTAGACTTAAGTGCTATGAACAGCCATCCTATAACCACAGGAATGAAGCCAATAAACTTCATTAAATAACCCATTATTGTTTAGGCCAAGCTGAGTGTTATCTGTGGCCAGAAACATCCTGATTGTTATTAATACATTTGCAGTATATTCCATGAAATTAAAAAACTTAAGTAATTTTAAGAAATCACTACTTATAAGGAGAAAGAGACAAAAGTTAAATACTGGCCTGGCGCGGTGGCTCACGCCTGTAATCCTAGCACTCTGGGAGGCCGAGGCAGGTGGATCGCTCAAGGTCAGGAGTTCGAGATCAGCCTGAGCAAGAGTGAGACCCCCCATCTCTACTAAAAAAAAAAAAAAAAAATAGAAAGAAATGATCTGGACAACTAAAAATATATATATAGAAAAAATTAGCCGGGCATGGTGGTGCAAGCCTGTAGTCCCAGCTACCCGGGAGGCTGAAGCAGGAGGATTGCTTGAGCCCAGGGTTTGAGGTTGCTGTGAGCTAGGCTGACGCCACGGCACTCTAGCCCGGGCAACAGAGTGAGACTCTGTCTCAAAAAAAAAAAAGTTAAATACTTGGTGGAAAAAATGTGACTTTCAAATCTGTAATACATAAATACGAATGCATGGCAATTATATAAGAAAACTATCAATGTTTCAGAGGAAGATACAGAAATATGCTAGCTTTCATATTCACAAATATTCCCCTGCACCAATGCTATAAGCCCTTTCTTTTGTTTCATTAGGCCAGATCTATTGAGGCATAATTTATAAACAGTAAAATTCACCCTTTTGATGTATAGTTCTAGGAGTTTTGATAAATGCATATAATCATGTAACAACTACCACCACAATCAAGACAGAGAATATTTCCATTATGCCTAAGTTTTTCTTGTGCTTCTTTGTAGTCAACCCCCTCTCTGCTCCCACCTCCTGGTAACCACTGATCTGTCAGTGAATGGAATCACACTGTATGTGCCTTTTGAGTCTTATTTCTGTCACATAGCAAAATGCATCTGAGATATTAATACATCCATGTTGCATTAATGATTGTATCAGTAGTTTCTTCTTTGGAAGCCCTTAGTGATGGTTTATCTTATTGAATCACATCTGCATATGTTCTGATTATAGCTTTGACCATATCTTTAAAGGCAATCCAGCAGAATTTGTGCAATGATAAAATAACAAATCTTTCATAAGTCACAGGATATGTTAACCAACAGTTTTAACTATTATTGCTGTGCAAGGAAGTCACCCCTGAGGTCTTCCACAATCCTACAGGATCTTAAAAAGGAAGCTTATAGAAACGATCTTTGCTGACTGCAAAGCATACTTCAGCTAAACTTAGCAAATTGTGGGTATTCTGGTCCAGTTTTGCAAAATCCAAAGGGGATGCCAGCAGTTTTTAGGAAAAGCTATGCTTCTTCCACACAGATGGTCTTCTACACGTTAGGTCCCTGACCTTGCCAAAGCCAACACAAAGATAAGCAAAAGTAAGCTTGCTGACGACGTCCGGTTCAAACACACTCCCACACATACAGGCTTGCAGAAAAGTTATGAGGGATTTGTGGAGGAGATAAGAAAATCGTGGACTCATGGAGCCTTGCTTTAGGTTGATCACAACAACAGTATCACCATAATAAGAACAGTTAACACATTCACTCACTGCTTGTTATGTGCCAGACACTGTACAAGTATTTTATATAAATTGACTAATCCTTAAAGTTCTGTAAAATAGGTAACATTATTATTGCTGTTTTACAAGCAGCACACATATAACAAAACCCTGAGGCTCAAAGAGGCTCAAAGAGGCCAGGGTCACACAGCCAGAAGGTGACTATATCAGGTAACAACCAGATAGGAGAGTATATGATTTAAGTAACTGTGCATTATATAGTTTAACTCTCATTCTCACCTTTCTTTGCAACAAAAACCGAGACTGTGAGATATGCTTATGAGCAGACAGATTGATAAAGTATAAACTATTTGCTAAAAATGAAATGTGGAACTACAGTACTATGCATTTTAATTTATATATTATTTCTTTCAACATAAATTCTATTTCAGACTTTTCAGCATTTTAGTAATAATTATCAGGTGTACAAAAGTCAGTCATTTTGATGTAATAATAATCATAGTAACACTATAGTCGCTTCCAACTTTAAAAATTACTTTGAGTATTTACTGACACTCATTTATGAGTACATTTAAGGAGAAATATATGCTTTATCTGCATGGATGGGGCTTTATTACTCTATTAGATTTATCTATAAATAAAGTAGTTTTAAAATTGCTGGTACCCTGAGGCCATAGCTTAAATTTTTTTTTTTTTTTGGATAGGGTCTCGCTCTGTTGTCTAGGATAGAGAGCAGTGGTGCAATCATAGTTTAAACTTAAGCTTAATTATTAAGCTTAAGCTTAATCATAGCTGAGACTCAAACTCCTGGGTTCAATCAATCCTCCCACCTCAGCCTCCAGAGTAGCTGGGACTATAGGTGCTTGCCACCATACCCAGCTAATCTTTTATATAGACAGGGTCTCACTATGTTGCCCAGGCTGGTCTCAAACTCCTGGCCTGAAGCGATCCTCCCTCTTTGGCCTTCCAAAATACTGGGATTACAGGCACAAGCCACCATGCCCAGTCTACTTTTTAAATAGCAAAGTTAAGCAGGTAAATACTGCTTTGTTTTTTTCAATAGTTGCCACTTCAAAATTATATAACTCCTACTTTGTGCTTAGCACTTTACTAAGAAGTCACATATTCTTGTGATCTTTTGGGAAGCAGTAATGGTCACACAATATTGGTTTAATCAATAATCCCATTTTCTTCTACTGGAGTATAATAAACAGGCTTGACTTTTCAAAATAATTTATAAATAATTAAAGTAGATTTTATAAATTTTCACAAATGCTATTTAAAAAGCATCTTACTTTTGATATCCCCTTTTAAGCTAAAGGGATTGCTTTTTTTAACTTGCAAATACATACGTGATACTATACTTGTAAATTGAAAGCTGATTCCCAGGGTATTGCCTCAAAAATACATTAGGGAGATATCTAAACTAGCAGAAAAAAAGAGATACATTCCTCTTACAATAATAGAGTATGCAGTTCATTTTTCTCTTTCTGCTTAATGCACTTCCTAGGTGATTACTGTGTGCACTTACACCTTCACTACCCTTTAGGAGAGATCTCCTTTCTCTCCAGGCTTAGATTCAAGCCTGGTTGTTACTCACTGTACCCCACTGGCTCCTGAACGTACTGCAATATCCATCTTACCTTCTCATCTGCAGATGTCACCAGCTCCTGCAGCTCTTTTCAGACCTTTCGGCATGACTCTTCCATATGGCAGAAGGCAGGACAAAGACCTCCTGCTATGGCTCACAGAGTTCATTAACTGGATAGGCAGAAAATGCTTCTGTGGAGCCAGCGATTCACACTTTAAAATCTTAGTGCCATCCACCCAGACACATGTCTCAAAACTACCAGGTAGGGGAGCAGACATTCTGGGAAGAATTTTGTAAATGCCAAGAACAATGAGTTTCCTGAGAAATGCTTTAAGGATAAAATCTTCAATTAGTTTAAAACAAATCATATATTGATATGTACTTTATCAATACATGTTGTCATATACATGTCTCTCTTTTTTTTTTTGAGACAGAGTCTCACTCTGTTGCCCGGGCTAGAGTGCCATGGCATCAGCCTAGCTCACAGCAACCTCAAGCTCCTGGGCTCAAGCGATCCTCCTGCCTCAGCCTCCTGAGTCGCTGAGACTACAGGCATGCACCACCATGCCCGGCTAATTTTTTTATATATATTTTTTTAGTTGTCCAGCTAATTTCTTTCTATTTTTAGTAGAGACGGGGTCTTCGCTCTTGCTCAGGCTGGTCTCAAACTCCTGAGCTCAAACAATCCGCCCCCCTCGGCCTCCCAGAGTGCTAGGATTACAGGCGTGAGCCACCGTGCCCAGCCTACGTGTCTTCAATACATGTTGTCATATGTGATTTCATTTTAAGTAGGAAAATGTTTTTTTCTAAAAATATTCACTCAAAACTACAAATAACAGCCAGGCACAATGGCTCAGGCCTGTAATCTTAGCACCCTGGGAGGCTATGAATTACATTCTTCTGTGGAGAAAGTGGGTGTAGCTTTGTACAGGCACATGCATCTCTGTGATTCCTGAAGCCCATTCTCTTGTAAAAAGTAGTGTCCATTCAGGAATAAACATTTGATTTTGTACAATTCATGAGACACATCAAAATTTTGATGTCACTGTATATGTCTTATCACACATCACTCTCTTCAATGTGGCTACAGGCTGATATTTAATCATTTAAAATGAGATCACAATGATATGTGAATGTTGTATAACTGGCCTATCATCTGAAAAAGCATCTTAAAATCTCTAACTTGTGTTATACATCTTTTCTTTCTGTAATATTCCTAAATTCTGCAGATTCTTTCTCAAAAAACTAAGGAGTGAGGGAAATCAAGGGAAGCTATCACAGGTGGGAGAAAGTGATGGCCATCACTATTTCATGAGTACTGTGTACACTATTCTATGTGCTTCCCGTGAATTATTTCACGTAACCCTTGATATTCCTGTGAAGCAGGTATATTATTACCCCCATTTTATAGATGAGGAAGCTGTGTCTTTAAAAGGCTAAGCAACTTGCCCAAAGTCATATAGCTAGTAATGACTGAGCCAGGATTCAAATCCAGGTCTGTGAGAACAAAGTTCTTGCTCTGCTATAGACTTTTGCATGAAGAGAAATCCCTCTGGATTTGGGAAACAAGGAAATCAGAAGTTAGAGGAATAATGTACAGACTTCATGTTCAAATAAGATCATGTAATAATGCCATAAAAAGGGTCAGAGGGTCTCAGGGAAGATTTGTAATCCTCAAGGAATTTATCACCAAGTTCACATTGCAAAAAAAAAAAAATACCCATTTAGAATATACATGTTATTCCTTTCCAAGTGCTTTATAATACACTGTCACAAGCATAAACAGTCTGTCAATTTAGCAATATCCCTTAAGAAGTTTTGGGAGGAAAGTGCAAGCCCACCTGTGATCCACCACCAATATTTCCCCAAACTTATGTCCTTCAAATTATCCAATTCTGAACTTGAAAGGAGGCAGGGAAATAGATGAGTGAGAGCTTTTAATGTGAAGGCTTCCATTACATTCTTTTAAGATACGGTGGGGAATGAGAAATTCAGCTTGTACAAAGAAGGAAGGTTTGGTTACTTGCACAAGATCAGACAGGAAGTAAGTAGTGGTGAAGAGAGAATAACGTTGGTCTTCTTATACCCCATTTAGTATGCACTAGACTAAACTATCCTTTGAATTTTGCAAAAATTAAGAACAGGCACCAAGAAGAATTTAATATGTACGCACATTCAATGACTGAATTAACCTATCTCAAGTCTAGGTAGAGTACCAGAGTAATTCAGTCATTTAAAAATATTTCTGGCCGGGTGCGGTGGCTCACGCCTGTAATCCTAGCACTCTGGGAGGCCGAGGCGGGGGGGATCGTTCTGAGCTCAGGAGTTCGAGACCAGCCTGAGCAAGAGCGAGACCCCGTCTCTACCAAAAAATAGAAAGAAATTAATTGGACAGCTAAAAATATATATAGAAAAAATTAGCCGGGCATGGCGGCGCATGCCTGTAGTCCCAGCTACTCGGGAGGCTGAGACAGTAGGATTGCTTGAGCCCAGGAGTTTGAGGT
>RJWJ010039254.1:0-14553 GCA_004363605.1 Indri indri | reverse complement strand
CCAGTATTTCAGCCTATCAGAATATTTTAAAACTAAAATCTCTTAGCTAAAATTACTTTTGACTATTTTATTTTAAAAATCTACATGTATACTTAAATTGTTCAGAAGCTGCTAAATTATGTGAGAACAAAAACAGAGCCACTGGAGACCTACTTCTAGTTCTAAACCAATTTATTAATCAACTCATTGAGTACATTAAATTATCCAACTATGAATCAGCTTAATTGTGCTGTTATGCAGATCATGTTTCTATATACTTCCCACAAGGATTTCATAAAAATCTTTTTAAAATTAAGTTTTATATTGCAGAGTGCAAGCGTCTAGTATCTCTACAGAAAACACTGGGTGACATCAGTAGAAATGGTAGTGTAAAAATAAAAACCATTGAAAATTCTTTTATAAAAAGCATGAGAACACAGTAAAAACTTGACAAAATAAACAATTTCAGAACCAAAAGCTTGAAACAATTTTGTGAGCATTTATTCAAGAAAAATGGCTTAAATCCTAGGCAAAAAGAACAAAATGGGAGGCATCAGTTTACCAGACTTCAAAATATACTACAAGGCTATAGTAACTAAAACTGCATGATACTGGCACAAGAACAGGGACACAGACCAATGGAACAGACTGAGAACCCAGATATAAAACTATCCTCATATAGCCATCTAATCTTTGACAAAGCAGACAAACACATACACTGGGGAAAAGAATCCTTATTCAATAAAAGGTGCTGGGAAAACTGGATAGCCACATGTAGAAGACTGAAACAGGATCCACGCCTTTCACCTCTCACAATAATCAACTCATGGTGGATAAGAGACTTAAACCTAAGGTGTGAAACTATAACAATTCTAGAAGAAAACATTGGAAATACTCTTCTAGATATTGGCCTAGGCAAAGAATTTGTGAAGAAGACACCTAAAGCATTCACAACAACAGCAAAAATAAATAAATGAAACCTGATCAAATTAAAAAGCTTCTGCACAGCCAAAGAAACTATCATGAGAGCAAACAGACAACCTATAGGATGGGAGAAAATATTCTCATGCTACACATCCAATTAAAGGCTGATAGCTAGAATCTATTTAGAACTCAGGAAAATCAGCAAGAAAAAAAAAAATCAAACAACCCTATCAAAAAGTGGGCAAAGGACATGAACAGAAATTTTCAAAAGAAGACAGAATAATAGCCAACAAACATATGAAAAAATGCTCAACATCGCTAATCATCAGGGAAACGCAAATCAAAACCACAATGTGATACCACTTATCCCCAGTGAGAATGGCCTTTATCAAAAAGTCCCAAAACAATAAATGTTGGCATGGATGTGGAGAGATAGGAACACTGGTACACTGCTGGTGGGACTGCAAACTAGTTCAACCTCTGTGGAAAGCAATATGGAGATACCTCAAAGAGATACAAGTAGATCTTCCATTTGATCCAGCAATCCCATTACTGGACATCTACCCAAAAGAACAAAAGACATTCTATAAAAAAGACACATGCACTCAAATGTTTATAGCAGCACAATTCACAAATGCAAAGATGTGGAAACAACTCAAGTGTCCATCAATACATGAGTGGATTAATGAAATGTGGTATATGTATTCCATGAGTACTATTAAGCTACAAGAAATAATGGTGATATAGCACCTCTTGTATTATCTTGGATAGAGCTGGAACGCATTCTACTAAGTGAAGTATCCCAAGAATGGAAAAATAAGCTCCACATTTACTCACCACCAAATTGGTTTTAACTGATCAACACCTAAGTCCACATATAGGAATAACATTCATCAGGCGTCGGGCAGATGGGAGGGGCAAGGAGGGAATGGGTATACACATACATAATGAGTGTTGTGATGCACACTGTCTGGGGGATGGACACGCTTGAAGCGCTGATGCAGCAGGGGCGGGAGGGGCAAGGGCAATATACATAATCTAAACATTTTTACCCCCATAATATGCTGAAATAATAAAAAAAAGAAAAATGGCTTAATCTTAGTAAAAACTGTAAATTTCGTGATGTTAACTTACTCTCTCCCCATCTTCCTCTTTCAATCTCTGTGGTAGCCTTAAGAACAAGCAGCCTTGTAATCGTGTTACAAACCAGAGGTTTAGCAGCCACTGGAGAAAGGGTTTGCAGTTGGAACTCCTACAAAGCCCCATTGTCAGCTGTCATCATTTGACCTGTCCTACAGTTCTCTGGAAAATCTCACTCATAAAGCTTGCCTTTATTTGACCCGCATCAGAGCTTTTTGAGTGTGAACAGGCTTTTGCCCAGGGATATATGTTGGAATAATTATTGGTGATTGCCTGAGGGATTCATGACAACTGGGGTAAAGAACAAGCTGACCAAAAAAGTTAAAAGAAAAAGATTATTGGACATATCCATAAAAGCTTTGGAAAGCTCTAACATTTTCCTGAAACTAGAAGGCCCCTCACATGTCTAGAAGTGTGTTATTGCATAGGGCTGTGGCTTGTTCTGAGAGATTTGAGAAGGACACCTCTAGCTGACCTTGAGGCTCTGCACAAGCAGGCAGTAAAGACTAAGGCAGAGTTGCGAGGCTGAGTGTTGAAGGCATGCCCCAATAGACACACAGAGGCCTTTGGCAAAAGCTCGGGACTTACTGGTTATAGGCATTTAAGGAGGTTTATGTTCAATCAGTAGTTCACCACTAGGCTAATTGAGCAGAGACTTAAGTAGCCCTACCCTATAAACAACACAGACTTTATAAACTTAGTTTGGGGAAGTTGCTTAAACAAACAAACAACAGCAGCAGCAACAACAACAACATGAACAAATAATATTAAACACATACATATATTTAGAAAGAAGAAAAATCTCAAATCAATAATTTAAACTTCCACCTTAAGAAATTAGAAAAAGACAATAACATTACAGGAAAAATATAGACTAACAACAATGATGAATATAGATGTAGAAATACCAAACAAAATATTAGCAAACTGTATCTGGCAATATCCAAATGGCACTATCCACAGTGATAGGTGGAATAGTAACTCCCCAAAGTTGTCTACATTCTAATCACAGCAACCTTTAAATGTGTTAGGCCACATGGAAAAGGAGATTTAAGATTGCATATGGATTAATGTTGCTAATTAAGAAAACACCTTAAAACCTTAAACCAGGGAGGTTATTTTGGATTATCCAGGTGAGCCTAATGTAATCACATGGGCATGGTAGTTAATTAGCTGGAGAAGGATGAGAGGAAATGAGGATAATGAGGGAGAAGATTTCAAATGGAAGGAAGTTGAAGCCCAAGGTGAAGAGAAAACTGAAAAATTTCCAGTGGTGGCAAGCTATCTAATATCATGGATGTGTGAGAATGAACTGGAAGATTTTTGTGCCACACATGCTGTAATGTACATGCCTCCCCTGCCTCAAGCTCTCAGTCAAATATATTATCTACACAGTCTTGAACTGTGATACTTTGGGGGATTAAAGGAACTAACAAATGAAGCAATGCGGCATGGAAAAGAACTAAGATGCCTGGATAGAAAGATATGAAATGACACTGGCCATTGAGACTTCAGTGGAAATGGAAACTTGGAACCAGAGGTGAGTTAAAGAAAGGTGGACTTCCACTTAAAAATCCAGATTCCCATGCTGTGTGGGATGGGATGTATATATATAATATATATATATTTCAAAAGATGGGATGAATTTGCTCACTTATGTGTAACATTGACTATAGAGACTTGTAGATAACAGCTTGGTAGGGAACAAAGTTCCCACAGAACTGAGTGAGAATCTCAATTCCTTTCCTAATACGTGTTACAGTCCATAATTATTTAAAAGTCTAGAGAGCTTTGTATATGTCAACTATGAAGTTTCATGTAGTTTGTCTAGATCTCAGGGGTTTTCAGTTTGTTCTTTTATCCCATTCATTAATTATAAAAATAAATGGATATTATACAAGCCTTCAATCTTACTGTTTCGTAATTTCAGCTGGCTTTAGAAACAGGTGGTCTAACACAATGCAGCTCTGGATCAAAAACTGAGAGACAGAATATACCGAGGGTTTTAGGTTTAGTGCCACTCTTTCTCCTCATGCATTTAGCATTGTTCATTCATATCAGTGCAGTGCCAGCGTTTATAAATGCCTGTCTATTTTAGAGAACAAGGGTTTTTTTTTGAGAACTTTGATTATGTTAAGAATGTGGGCACCATACTGTATAAGGTTCAGCTGAGAACTTTGAAAATGGTTGCATGTGGATCACGCTGCTTCTAGGAGACTACGTGTTTCAAATGATGTTATCGGTTTGTCACATCATATTTAATATCTATGGGAGCTTGTTTTTTCCTCCTTTTGAGACTATGAGCCACTATGAGAATAGAGTTATTCTGCACATGAATCTCTTTCCCAGTCCTCCTAAGTCAATTGTCCATACCACAGCAAAATTCATCACTGGCACTTTAATGTTCCTAATACCCACATTGTTTCCTTTGAGATTTCTGGGGCCCTTCTTACAAGTTACTTTCGCGTAGCCAATTGCTTCCAAGTTTATTCACCTACTAGTAGATGACCATAGTGCCTCCATTTTGCTTTGCACATGTCTTTTTGGTCACATGCTCTCTCACAGGTAACAGTAGATGTGGACCATGCTTTGATCCTACTGTTACCACCATCTGAAGAGACCTCACTCTGCCTCTTCCTCTCTTATAATTCCATTCATTCCTTAAAGACACAGTTTTATATTACCTCTTTCACTGACTCTTTTCCATCACCTTGCACTAAACTTGTTTCTTCCTTTTCAACTATACAGAAAATTGTTTTTAGATCCCTACAAATTAGTTCAATTCAACAAAACTTTATTTGCCATGTAGTAGTGGAGTATCTGGAACTGGACCAAAACTTGCCTCTACCTCTTCTCACTGTGGGAATTTTGGCAAGGTACTTAATCTCTCTCTTACTCTGTTTCCTTATCTGTGAAGTGGAATATAAATACTACTTACTTTTTAGAGTTGTTCTGAGGATTACATATATTAATATAGAAAGGCATTAAGTGAGGACCACTGGGTTTGATACTCAGATTTTGCACTGAACAATTCCAGGAGTAGCTTCACATAGACAATAATGTAAATGGTGCCCCTGGAATTGTGCAGTATACCACCTAACAACCACAAATGGCTACTCAGAACAGTCCCTGGCACATAAAAGTAGCTCTAAGTATCTGAAAGTATTAGCTGTTATTGTGGTTGTTTCACAGTGGTAAAGACATATATATCCATAGATTATTTATTGATCTCTAGCTTCACATGCTTCCTGTCTTACCTCCTGGTGGGCATATTTGCTTCTGCTTGTCTCTTATATTTAGTTGTTAATCACTATCAACTCACAGTTCTTCACACTGTACACACTATTTCTAGGAAACTATAAATTATTAAATTTGACTGAAGAATGTGGAGAGAAATCAGAAAGATAAATCTCTAGGTAAAGAATTGAAAGTTACCTAAAAAGTGACTTCCTTCTTCATAAAAAAGGCAGGGAAAAGTATAATATTTTCCATGCTGAGTTCTTATTTTTAAGATGGAAGAAAATTATTCTCTTATAAAACTCTACCGAATACTGTTTTTAAAAAATTTCTAACAAATATAGCAGAAATGGTAAATCACATGCATAGTTATGCAAAAACCTTAAAATATTAGTAATTGAAATCCGCAGTTCATTAAAAAAACACCAAAACCAATATGAGGTGTGTTTTAGCTATGGTGGGATGGTTAAGTATTAGAATATCTGTGAATGCAATGACCATATCACATAATCAAATCAAAAGTTTAGAAAAAAGCATGTGAAAAATTATTTGGCAAAATTTAATGTCTCAGTAAAAGAAGACACCTGCCATAGCTAAAACAAAACTCACATTGGTTTTGGTATTTTTAATGGATTGTAGATTTCAGTTATGAAGACATCTATTCTTAGACTAAGTACATAATTTCATAGTGTTTCAAAATCTGTCCATAATTATATCTCAAATTAAATGTTAGTGTCATGCTTTAAGATTGAAATCAGAAGCATTTTCTTTAGCCTCAAGGAGAAAGAATGGTTGACAGTTATCAATATTTTGCTCTCCAAGTATTATGCATTTCTGTTAGACAATGTATGACATTTACAAAAAGGCTTTCATATCATTTGATTATTTTCACTATTAGAGTATATTCCTCTTAAGAGAGAGACACTTTGTTGTGTTTGTCACTATATAGCCGACTCTTCTGGGCTCATCACATCAGAGGGGATTATGTTTTGTTAGTATTTATTTCCGGAAATATATTTAAGTAAATTAATGCTTGCTGTAAAATTTTCCAAAGACATTCTTAAGTCTCTACTTTCTTATTTATCACAGTAAATACTAAAAATGATTACCCATATGCAGGTAGAGTCTTTACTTATCATATCTTTCTTTTACCTACATACTTTCAAGAGGCAATATTATTAGGTATGATTCATTATTAAAATGAATATTATTTTATCACAAGAATCTTACATTTCAAAAATTATATTAGATCTTACCTTTTATTTTTTAAATTACATTTTCAGTGATTATGTGTGCTTAAATTAGCATGTTTGTTTCAATGTTCAATATTAGTTATTTTTTCATTTTTACTTAATTTTTCCCTGAGTTTTTGATCTTGATTTTTATTACTATCAGCTAGAATATATCTACAAGAAATTTTCCTAAATGACATATGAGAGTAATCATTTCAGGGCATTTATTATGTCTTATTTTTTTACATGAATAACAAGTTCATAAGTAAAAACCTTTGTTTCAAGACACATTTTCCTTAAAAATTACAGTGCTCTGTTTTCTTTGAATATGTTGTATTATTCAAGAGAAATCTGAAGCCTTTTTATAGCTAAATTGTTTTTACTACTTGAATGATTGTAGTATTTTTTCTCTACTACATTTGCAATTCAAAAAATTATTGAGAAAAATCAAATAGAAACTAAATAAAAAAGAAATTTATTCTTTTCATGGATTGGAAGACATTAAATGCTATCAGTTTTCTTCAGAATGATCACCTTGATCAAATTCCTAGCACAAATTTTTACTGGAACATGACAAAATTGTATATCACACAAGGTGAAGAAGAAACATGGAAGCTTATTCTAAGAGCTATCAAGTCTCAAAAAAAGCTATAAAAATTAAGACAGCAAGATATGCTCACAATGAGAGAATAAAAAGAATAACAGAATGGAAGAGAGATTATCCCAGAATCAGACTCATGCCTATATGAACATTTGATTTATGACAAAAGTTGGAATGGAATGCATAGCAGTGTGGAAGGAACTATCTTTTCAATAAAAATGCTGGAATAATTGGATATTCACCAGGAAAAAAATGAAACTCGATTCCTATCTTCCACTATATACAAAAATCAATTCCAATTGTTAAAGGCAAAACAAAAACATTTTTAGAAGATGAATGAGGACTATCTCTGTGACCTTGCAGTAGGAAAAGATTTCTTAAAACACATAAAGCACTAGCAATAAAGTTAAAGATTGATAAATTAGAAGATTGATAAATTTGACTGTAGTAAAATTGAGAACATTTGTTTATCATTTGATAAAAGAAGAGTAAAAAGGCAAACCATGTAGTGAGTGAAAATAATTGCAATGCACCTAACTCTCAAAGGACCCTTATTCAGAATTCCTGCAAATAAATGAGAAGACTGGTAGTAGAAAAAGGGGTAAAAGAATAAAAAGCCCGTTCACAGAGGCTATCCAAAAAGTTAAAGAAAAATGTGTTCAACCTCAGTAATAATTAGGGAAATGCAAATTAAAATTGTATATGATACCAGTATACACCAATCAGAATGGCTAAAATGGAAAAGACTGATAATAAATGCTGGTAAAGATGAGTATTAATAGGTATTCTCATGAACTGTGCTAATGTTATTGTAAATAAGTACAATTATTTTGGAAAACAGTGAATGTATGCATATTTATAACCCAGCAATTCTACTTCTAGGGATATAATCAATAGAAATAAATGTATGTATGCACTAAAATATGTACAAGAATAGATGAATTATTCATAATAGCTCCCAAATTTT
Organism: Indri indri; assembly: GCA_004363605.1. Classification (NCBI taxonomy): domain Eukaryota; kingdom Metazoa; phylum Chordata; class Mammalia; order Primates; family Indriidae; genus Indri; species Indri indri. The sequence continues at coordinate 6,473 of RJWJ010039254.1, read as the reverse complement.
AAGTAATCCATATGTTCTTGAGCAGTAGAAGTATTAAATAAACTGTGGTATTTTCATACGATGGAATACAATATAGCCATGAAAGTAAAAACTACAGATACATATAGCAATATGGATGAATCCCAAAGACATAATGTTTTCAGAAGAATTAGAAGAAAAAATACAGACGTAACACATACTGCAAAAATATTAATCCTTACCCTTAGGGACACATACTTAGCTAAGATAACTGTTAAAAAAGAAAGGAGTTGGTCAACATAAAATTCAAGATAGTAATTATTTTTTGAGGAGAGAGAGACTTTTGTGATTGGGAGGAGGCGAGCAGAAGATTTCTGGACGCCGTTGATGTTCTAAACTTTTTTACCTGGGTGGTGGTTTCATATTGTTAATTAGGATAATTTACTATTGTGAAAATTTATACTTTCTATATTTCTGTATGTGTGCTATTTCACCATAAAATGTTTAGTTTTTTAAAGGAAAATAGGCCAAAAGTTAAGTTACAATTTTAGCATAGTAGCTCTTTTCTTCCTCTGTATCTTCTAAATAAGAGATACAATCTATCAAAGAATTTTACGCTACTGCCAGGTGAAAATTCCAGGCTGAAAGATATTAATTAGATGCTGAGATATTAAAATTTTGGGATATCTTACTGATTTGTGGAGACAATAGAAGAAAATATTTGATTTTGAAACTATGTCCCCAAACAGAGGATATGTTTGTTATATACAGATAACTAACAAATGAGTCTGCCATCCTTCTATGAATAGAACTGCTCACTTATGGATGATGTGTGTGATAATATTTATCGCCTACGGAAATGGCCAAAACCATAAAGTCACCTGGCCATGGTTAATTTATAGACTCATTGTCAAATATCTGACTTTTGGTTTTTACATTTCCAGATTTTAACTGTGTGACCCGAGAATGTCATTTGGTGGCTTTCTCTGTTTTAATCTGCCTGTTAGAAATTACACTAATTAGAGAGCTGGTATGAGAAATGACTAAAGCTACACACCATTAACAGAGACTAGATATCCCTGTACCCAGTTTTCTCTACTGTTAACATCTTATATTCGTATGGTACATTTGTTACAATGAACAAATATTGATACATTCTTATTAATTAAAGAGCATACTTTATTCAGTTTTCTTAGTTTTCATCTTTTCTGCTTCATCTTTTCATACTTTTCTGCTTCAGGATCTCATCCAGAATACCAAATTATATTTAGTTTTCCTGTCTCCTAAGGCTTCTCTTGGCTGTGATAATTTTGGACTCATTTTTGATGACTTTGACACTTTTGAGTAGTATTACAAAATACCCTTCAAATGAGATTTGCCTGGTATTTTTTATAATTAAACTGGGGTTATGAGTTTTTGCAAAGAAGATCTTAGAGGTAAAGTGCTATTTTTATCATATCATATCAAGGGTACATACTATCAACATGTTTTATCACTAATATCATTGACCTTAATCACCTGGCTGAGGTAGAGTTTGTTAGATTTCACAACTCTCACCTTTTCCATACTTTGCTCTTTGGAAGGGAGTCCCTGTACACATCATCCCAAACTTACAGCAGATGGGGCATCTATATAATTTTTTTTGCATGTTTCTACGTGAGAGTTGTTTCTTTCCCCCATTTATTATATTATTATGGATTAATTCACATTTTAAATAAAGTATGCCCATGTTTGGGTCTCAATAATGAGTCTCAAATTACCTCTTCACCTTCATCTGTTATCTACAGAATTGCAAACATTGGTCTCAACAGGCTGAACTGTCTTCTAAGTGCTCCACACACATTCATAGCTTTTTATATTGGCAAACCTGTACCCAAAGTATTCTTCCTTGCCTTCTTCATCTACTCATTTTTCAAAATGAAGTTCAAATGTGATCTCATCTATGGAACTTCCTGCAACTTCCCCAAATGTTTAGTCCTTTAGTGCTCTTTGCTCTGAAAACACTTTGTGTATACCTCTTTTTATAGTACTTAAGTTTTATTGCAATTATAGATTTATATGACTCTGTATGCCATTTGTTCGTGAGTTTCACCAATACAGGAACTAGATCTTATTCCTCAATACAACATCCCCTATGCCTAGAAGAGTATGTGAAATCAAAGTTTCTATTAAATCTGCATTAAGAGTAAAACAAACCAAAATTGAGGGGTGCTACGAATGCTCTTGAAACACATATATTTTTACCACTGCTGTATTCTTGTGAAATAAACCACTTTATAGTACATTGTTTTCCTAGTTAATTCTACTGCAGCAGAGGCTGGATACAGTCAACTCTTAATTATCTTCTTCAAAGTCCGTTTCCTTACTTCTTCCATAAATGCAGACACGCTTAATTTAAAAGTGTGTCTTTGCCATCTAGTTTTCTGGGGGCTTGTTATAAATCTCCACTTGCCATGGGAATTGTAAATAGATCATTATGGCAATTTTACAGTGTTTGATCAGATTGGTCAAATGCTCTATGTAAACCTTTAGCCTGGAGTCACTCTGGTTTTAACTTTTGGTTATTAGTTTTCAATTTTCTGGAATGCCCATAGATTGTAATTTCCTATTTCATCAGTCTCTCTCGTGTTAATTAGATGCCATCTCATTGTTCAGTAATTTTAGCTTCAACTTAGAAAGGGTTAAATAGATCTCTGTTGCATTTCTATGGTTTTGTGTAAGTTATAGTAGAATGACCAAATGGGGTCCCAGATTTGTTGGTTTGTCTTGGAAAAAACGTCAGGCTATCTCTCATTATACACCAAAGCTTTTGGGAAGTGGAGAAGATGAATAGGAGGACATCGTTGGCTTCTGCCTACCTAAGAGATAAAGGTTGTATTTGTGTGTTTTTTAGATATGGGCTCTTGCTGTGTTGCCCAGGCTGGACTCAAATTCCTGGGCTCAAGCGATTGTTCTGCCTCAGCCTCCCGAGTAGCTGGGACTGCAAAGCTCAGGCCACTGTGCCTGACTGCTTTTTTTGTTTTTGAGGAGGGATTCAACCGTGCTCACTTGTATGGTTGGTGCTTTCTGATACCTGTTCAATGGGCTGCCTGCCAGGCCTAGATATGAATCAGAAGAGTGCATTGGCCCACCTCTGGGTGATCCCCCTTTTAGTATAGACTCTCTTTATTTAAATTGTCTTTTAATTAGATTCTGTTTGGCACAGATGGCAGGAGAGCGCGTTATGAAATTTAAAGTCAAGCTCTAGATCCGTTCTGATTTGTAGTGTATTTGGTTTTGAGAAGAGCATTTTCCAGAATGTCTGGGGAGAAAATGCTTTTCTGTTGAGCAGAGAATCATAGGCCGTTAAGAAGACACTGGAGGCCTCAGGCAGAGCTGGAAAAGTCAACATGCTCTTGTGATCGAATGACTTTTCTATCAGATTTCTGATTGCTAGGAGGCAGCTGGCATGAATTTTTTTTAAAAAATTGAATTTGCAGCCCCAAGACAGGATTGAGTTCTGGCTTCTTCACTTCCCGACTGTGTAATTTAAGGCAGTGTTTCTCAACCTTATTTTTCATTATTGCCCCACTAATAAGCCTTTTTACACATGTTTTCTTAACTGCCGCTCCATGAAATTTTAATAATACTAGACAGAATGTATATGTTTACATACTATATATCTATGCTTTATGCATAAACAGAGGAAGAAGAAGGCTTATTCTTTGTTCAATGCAGGGTTAAGAATGACTTAAATATATTTTAAGCTAAAAGTTAACTTAAAAATAATTTTAATTTTAAAAAGTTAATCTATTAACATGTAAATTAACTCTATAACTGTATTTGACTCACTTTTAATATAATTTAATTATATAAATTATAATGTATCAAACTGCATACACAAATTAGTAATTTATATAAATAATAGCAATATAAACACTTTTTAACACATTTTAAAAATAATTCAAAACAGTTGTTTTTCCAGCAAAAGCAAAAACAAACAAAAAATAAATTTACTAGAATTATTTTTAGTGAACAAAAGTTTTAACTTTGATATGAGAAAATAACTTAGCTATTGGCTAGATATTCATTTAGATATTGTCAACATTTTTTTTTTCAGTACCGGATAAAATAATGTCTGGTTGAATAGCTTTTATGAAATTAAGTGATAAAAATATGCTATTATTTATTTATAATAATTTTCAAAGCCCACGTCACTCACAAAAGCGCCAAAGATCAAGTAATATCCACAAGGCAGCCACTAGCAGCCAGCATGTGATATGCCATGAAAGGACTTTGACACTGAGGAAAATCAATGTAGAGGAGGTCTTTTAATCACAGCCATTTACTCACCATCATTTCATAGCACTGATCTTATCTACATTTTGTACATGTTTTATGAACTCAATGTCATTGGTGCTTGTGTGACACCCAAGACAACCCAATTACAGATTAAGACTTTGTCAGGTAGGAAAACCATTGTAATATGAGGACCGAACTCTGATGTTTTTCTTTTGCCCAAATTCCTTTCTAAGAAGCCTGGTGAGTCACACCTACAAATGATAAAATCTCACTAAACAAGCTTTGTTAACTCGATATAATGTGGTTCACTTCCCAACCTGGTTGTGGTATAGCATCTCATAAGAGATAGAAGACCCCTTTACCTTAACTCAAGCATCCTAGCAGACCCCTATTTTAACTCAAACATTGCTTTCCACTGACTTCAGGTCTTTAACAAAGCTTAAATCTTTCAACCGATTGTCAACTAAAGAATCCCTAAAACCCTCCCATGATTTGTAAGCTCCTGCTTCAAGGTGTCCTGGCTTTTTGGGTTGAACCAATGTATGCCTTTCATGTATTGATTTATGATTTTACCTGTAATTTCTGTCCCCAGGAATGTATAAAACCAAACTGTAATCTGGCTGCCTCAGGTGCATTTTTCTCAAGACCTTTTGAGAACTTGTCCCCTTGGCCACTGTCACACACATTTGGCTCAGAATAAACCTTTTAAAACCATTTTAGAGTTTGGATTTTCAATTGACAAATATCTAAGATATTTTTCTTTCCCCAGGAAAAAATTTTCTTCCCCTGGGAGATGGTATCCCTCACATTGAGAATGTATAGTTTAAGGCAAGTTCATTGATGTTGAGAGCCTTGGATTCTCAATTGGAAAAATAGGGATGGTATCATCAAACTCAGTTTTAAAAGTGCAGAAGTACCTAATACAGTGCTTGGTTGTATAGATTATTAGTAGTTCAAGCAGTATTTTTGACTATTAACCATGTGTCAGACATGATAGTAGATGCTAGGGATACATAGTTGAACAGCACATCAATATACTCAAAAAATTTGCAGTATAAATAGGTAGGCAAATATGTAGGAAGATGATTTTAATATAATATGGCAAGTACAGTTATTATAGTAGTGGGCAAAGAAGAAGGATCTTAGCTTAGTTTTCCTATGGGTCAAGGAAACATGGGAATGACAGATAAATTTCATCATAAAGGATGAATATAGTATGAATCTGAAAGAGACCTCACAATATATGAAGACAGAAGAAGAACAATCTAGATGAGGAAAACAGCATTCGTAATGACAACATGAAACTACGTCATTATGTGCTGTTTTTAGAAGTGAAAGCAATTATAAATGTCTAAGAGGTAGGTTTAAAGGCACAGTGTTCTGAGAGATGAGGTTTGGCAATAGGTGGAAGACAAGTCCCAGAGCACCATATTATAGGACTTGGACTATATTCTGTCCATCAGTGCTTCTTAATCTTTTCCACTAAAGTATCCCTAACAATAGAGACTGCTATAATACTGCCATGTTCTTTTATCACGTAGCTTAAAATTTCACGTGAATTTTGGATTCTACTTCACTATATATCTGCTTAGTAATATAATAGTAACTTTAAACTTACTTGATAATTAAAATGCTTTCAAAAATATTTGAGTAAATCAATGATCTTGAAAGACATGCCAATTTTACTTTTTGTTTCCTTTGCTACATCTCTGTATCTGTGGTAATAAGGATGCCTGGATTTGAGAAGTAACTATGGCTTTGGATTATGAGGAAAATTTTAAAAAGTAATAGGAAAGTAATGATATGGTCATATTTCTTCTTTAAATAGAATATTCAAATGGCAGAAAATAGGACAAATTTGAAAAAGGCAAGAGTGTAAATAATCAAAAGGCTGCTGCAATAGTTCAAATGAGAAAGAATTTAGGTTCTACCTGCAAATAGAAACTGGAAGTTAGGGGCTGTATCTTCCTTAATGACTACATTTCAAAGGAATGCTACTCTGATCACTGAGAACACATCCTGGGTTGTAAAACTAGGAAGAAGCTTTTATTTATTTATTTTCTTTTTTATTTCAGCATATTTTGGGGGTACAAATGCTTAGGTTATGTATATTGCCTTTACCCCACCCAAGTCAGAAATTCAAGCATGTCCATCCCCCAGATGGTGCGCACCACACCCATTAGCTGTGTATATACAAATCCCCTTCTCCCCCCTCCCATCTGCCTGACACCTGA
>RJWJ010039253.1:0-14567 GCA_004363605.1 Indri indri | reverse complement strand
TCACAGCAAGTGTACATATGACTGACGGGGAGCCAGGTTTGGACAGTGTTCTTCATAAGCAAAAACTGATTTTGTGCTGGTCAGAGGAAAAGAGGGAGAGTCGCAAGGTCCAAAGAGAGATGTGCCACATTCATCTCAGCTCCTACCAAGAGGGTTTCATTGTTTTCATAATCATAAATCATTTCCCCAAACGCGGCAACACATTTCACTTGCTGACATCGCTCTTGAACAAGCTGCCTGGCAAGTAGCTTTCTCATTAGCTTTCAAAGACATCCTATCTATGTCGTTCATCTCCTGCAAATGCATGAATATAACCTTTCCATCACCTTGACTTTTAATTTCCCCTTCAAAATAGGAATTTTATGATTTGATTTGACAGGTCATCTAAGTCTCTCAACACTATTCATAAAACTTGCCTTCCAATATGCTTTGAAAAATTAAGATTGTAAACCAGTTCCATATTATCATACTGATGCCTACCTAAAACTATGCTGACAATAGCTGGCTAGCCATACTAGGCCGAATTAAAGGACTAATATTTCATAAAGAATTAAAAAGTTACTTTAGATTGACTACTACTTGTCAGCAGCATATAAAAAGCACTCTGACTAGAAATGTTCTCAACATAGGAGGAAAGTAAGGGCTAAAAGCAGATTTTAGGAAAAGGATTACTTTCTTACTTACATGAGATATTCCCACTTCAATCCCATCAGACACTGTGAACAGGCAGAAGTTAATCTAGTAATAAAATCATGGATTTTACTGTCAGAGATAGGTTCATGTCCCTTAATGTATTCATAGCTAGTTTGAATCATTCTACTTTCTCATGAAAAAAAAAAGGAAATATAGAAAGAAAGAATAACCTAGAAGAAAATATAGAACATGATACATACTGAAGAAAGACTGTTCTAGGTCTTCTGTTTTCTCACATGAATCAATTCAGTAAGCCTATTTACTCTCATGGTTTCAACTATGCTTCAATCCTTAATTTGCAGTGGCCAGAATAGAGACATCATATAATTCATCATCATATTATAGCAATAATACAGGTAATTCACCTAGAAACTTTTGAATGATGATATATATATATATATACTAACAATTATATTAAAAGCCTGTAATTAGTTATGTTATTTAGAAGATTATAGACAATGCCAAACCACTCTATACAATCCACCAAAGGCACCTTTCCTTCCTCTAAAAAATGGTTAAGAAGACTTGGTTAAGGATTCCTATTTATTTTGCAAGAAGGAGATTTTTTGCTTGTTTCAGCTACCTTCCCAAAATGCCTTGTAGTACCTCTGCTTCTACAATAATAGCTCTGTACCAGTGATTTTCAATGTCCAGATTTCCAGATGTTATTATTCCTGACAATGAATCTGCATTTAAATCAAATGTGTTTAAGAAATCTGTGAAGCTAGAGCTCATCTAACCTGTCATCATCGCTCTTCATCACCCTCAAGCAAATGGTCAGGCTGAAAGAATGATGCAGACCACTAAGGATGCCCTAAAGTGAACTGTTAGAAGAAAATGACCAAGGAAATTTGCCAAGCTTCTCATCACTCGACATGTCATTCCACGTGAGACAACAGGAGTCAGGTCTGCTGAATAAAAAAAGGGAGCAACATTGCCATTGTTCCTTTGACAGTGCCCATACAAAACTTAGAATTTATAGACAAGCCAGTATGTATTCTGGGTATTGTATTCCTTGTTCATTGATTTGTCTATAAGGATGGGTCTTGACTAAGAACTTTAAAGGTAATAGAGCAGGGCATGTTCCTATGTACTTAAAATCACTGAGTGTGTATGTGATTGCAAGAGCTAGACTATACATGACCAAAGGTAGCATAACACTAGTAAGAGTGATTCAGTGTTGTCTTCAGTTTTTTAAAATTCTTTCTTGCATTTTATTTCTTTTAAGTTCATTATATGCCATTGTGTTCCTACTTATTTTAAATTTAGGTACATTATATCACATAGTTAACTGGAGCATTTTTTCCACCAAAAATACGACTTAAGCTTTTTTTTTTCCCTGCTTAACATCAACTAAATCTCCAAAAAGTTAGGAGAATTTGGTGGGGAGTCCAGAAAAGAGCAAAGGTGTTTACCAAATTGTCCAAGCTCTCCTCTTTCTGGGCACATGGTAGTATTGCCCTAACACTCTCCTTTGATGTCAAGCATGGTCATGTGATACACTTTGACCAATGGATTTGAGCAAAAGTGATACGTGTCACTGCTGGGTGAAGATGTAGACAACCTGTGACTGATTAATTACATTATTTTTTCCTGTGGAGGAAGCCGGAGTTGAGATAGAGCATTAACCACTCTGGGTCCCAGATTGACAACAATAAGCAGAGCCTCTTGCCAATCCATATTGGATATTTAGGAAGAAATCAAGAAATAAACCTGTGTTATATTCAGTCATTGAAATTTTGGATTGCCTAGCCTATCCTGAATTGTATAATGAGTAACCAAAATAATAAAATATTAATAACTGAAGCCATGAAGAGTTTTATACAAAAAGTTAATTACGTGCAGTATTTACTAAGTTCAAAAATGAAAGACAACTAAGGGTTGACTTAATTACAAATTAAGAGACAGGGTTTGTTTGGTTGGTTTTTCTACCCACTAGAAAGCTGTTGACCATTTTCCAAGTTATAAAGAAATTTAACAAGAGGAAAATAACTTGAACCAAGATAATTTTGGGTTGTAAGTAAGAGAAAATAAAAGATTCTTCAGGTCATGGAGGAAGAGGATGAAGCCAAGGAAGGGGTAACAGATGAAGGCTGTGTAGTCTCTTTCCCCAGATAACTGTAATAAGGGACACATCTTCACTCCCAGATTGTTTCCATTGGTGAACTTTAGAATTTTAGAATTTAGAATAATAACTTTAAATAAGGTTCAGGGATTCCTAGAGGGATTCATGAATTAGCTTATGGGAGGGTCTATGAATACACTAAGCCAGTAGCTAAATTATCCATTTCTGTGTACACCTTTCAAAGAAGGCATATAACTTAATTCAGATTCTCAGATGGGGTCTCTAACCCCAAATAAGACTAAAAGTCATGGTTAGATATTAGCCCCACATAAAGTAGGGAATTATAATGCATAATCTCAGTTTTCTTTTACAATTCTTGTGGGGATGGCAAATCTATAGCTTTATTTTTACCCTCAAAGCAATGTGGGGCATGGCAAGAATTTTTACAGCTGCCACCGTAAAGTGCAAATTAGCTTTGCAAAGTAGGAACCATAACTTGAATTCTAACCAAGAAGTTAATTAGGGTTGACTTCAAAGGATTTAGAAGAAATACCTTAGAGAGGCTGGGGGTTCTCAGTTTGTTACTCTATCCTTAAGGTCTACTCTTGTCTTCCCTCTAAAAGGATTAACAAAGAAAGGCTGACGTAGCCTTCCATACAGTGCTTTTTTAGACTATCAGAATCTAAGATTTCCAGATTCTATTGCTGTAGGGCTCAGGCTTGCAGGTTGCTGCATGCCCCAATGTCCCTGAGCTCCCAGAGCATTCCCACTGACCACTCAAGCCCAAAAGGAAACTAAGGACAGGCTTGTCTTTTAAAAACAGTCTTTTTCTCACATTTACAGTTGTTTCCATTTTTTTTTTACTAAAACCATACAAAATAAAGTTATACAATGAATGCATAAAGAACCCAAACTAATGTTTGAAAAACTTCTCCACGCATGTCACTAAAAGACACAAAGCAAGGTTCTTAAAGGATGCTTATGCTGATCACAGTGTAGGGAAAGAATGAGAAACAAGAGTTTCTTTCCATCAACCTATTCTCCCTTCCTTCCTCCGCTTTATGAAGAAAATGATGACAATAAAATATAACTCAGTTCTGCTTCTGGCTATAATGAATTAGCTTACAGAAAAGCTGTACTTCCACCAAGAACACTAAAGTTAAAAAAACAAAACAGAACAGACAAAACCTAACCTAATGTGAGGGGGTGGGGAGTAATTGGAGTGTGGCACCAGAGGCTTCTGGGAGAATTGGTCATTTCTTAATCTGGATGGAGGTTACATGGATGTGCTAATTTTGCAAAAATTCATTAAGCTGTACACTTGTAATTTGGTACTTTTCTTTATGTAGGTTACATTTCAATAACAAATTTATCTTTGAAAAATGCTCACTGCTTTTAGTAGGCCTGGTGAATGCCTGGAAATACATCATTTGCAAAATGCAAGCATATGTACATTTTCTCTTAGAGTCTTAACTTTTGGACATTCTACTGAATTTGTTCAAATTTATTGCCTTTGGAATTATTCTCTTCTGGAAGTTTTACATAAGCACTAGCCAGAGATGGCATCCTCTAGTAAGTTCATGAGCAACATGATCTTTCACAATGCAAAGCCCATTTGATACTGTACTAGCTTTGAACGTAGTCTTCGGTTACATACTTTGGAAAACTGCATTGCATGCGGCCAAATGTCCATCTCTGCCTACCCCTGTGACTCATTTTATCAGTTTCATGATGGGAGAAAGAAGAATATTTTCTAATCTATCCAGCCTATAATTACAAAATAAATATGCTGCATAATATTTTAAGTAGACAAACTTTGAAATATTGCTTGCAAAGTATACTTCTTAATAGCATTATAACTAACAATAAATCATTTTAGAAGGCAATTGAATTAAATCTCATAAGTTTCAACAATTTATAGACAAATATTCAGAGATAATAGTAACACATGAAAAAGAACAATAGTACCATCAATCTACAAACACACACTAGGGAACACGAAAATTACACAATTATCGAATAAAAGAATTTGAATTTCTATGCACAACTGACAGAATATTTTAAGGCAGCTGTAGAAACCACCTATAGAAAATTAAAATGAGAATATTAATTCTGCTTTAGAAAAACAGAACTTGATAATGATATTGAGAAAAGGATTTCTATAACATTTAATTTCACTGAGCAGCAAGTAGCTATTAAATTGATTTTACTCTTATTAAACAATCAATTCATATATTTTATTCTTGAACAAAAACAAAGGGGCATATTATTAATGTTATGAAGTATTGAGGGCCGCTTTGTAAGAAATATGTTCACTTAGATATGGAATAAATCAATGAAGGCTAAAATTAAGGTATATATAATTCAATAAGATGAAGAGAAATAGATTATTCAGGTTCAAATAAACTTTTAGAGAATTAAAAAATATAGCATTCAGTTGATAGCATTTAATAATTATTATCATATGGGAATATTCATATCTCATTCTTTCAGCATTAGTGATTTTTGCCAGACTATTATCTAATTAGAAATGGTAATAATCTGTATAAGCGCAGATTTGAGATTTATAGCAACATTATTTTTTTGTAATAGATTACAAGCATCTAGACTAAATTAGAAATAAGACTGTAGAGAAAATGTTGAAATTATATAAAAGAACAAGCTGTTTTTAAGAAATTCTGGTGTCTGTTTATATGTGAAAAATGAATATGCTTAATCATTTTATTTTATTTAATTGGGTACAGAAAGAGCCTCAGCACTTTAAACATCTGAATTAGTTTACTAAATGTTCAAGACACTTCTACATAACAGTTCAACAATTACAGATTAAAAGCCATAGTTTGTGCATGTATGCATATGTGTGTAAATTTTAATTGAAATCCATGACAAAATTATAGAATTCATTTTTGTTTTTGAAAGATAGATAAAATAACAGGATTATTTAAGTATATTATTTAAATAAATATAAAGATTCAAAACTATTTGACTTAATTAGTTAACTGGGTTTCTCCTGAGCCATATTCAAGTAGCAAAGTAGTACTTAACATATAATCTGCTCCTGTCAATGGATTCTTTATGAGATTTTTAATAAAGAGATTGCAACTATCACATCTTAGTAAAAAGTATCTTAAAACATAAGGTTCAATAATGTGCATAATTGTTTGCTCTGTCTAACCTCAGTTGTGTTTCAATATCTGTTGCTCTTGGGTGATGAACATGAAGCTTCTCATAAAATATGACAAAAAAAGAATTGTTAAAATGACAAAAGTATTCAGTGCACAAAGCAAAAGCACAGACTCTGGACTGTTGGTGATGGTTTGGACCCTAGCTTCATATTAGAATTACCTGAGGAGCTTCTTAAAATTACTGATGCCCAGGCCCTGTGCTCAGGAGATTCTGATTCACTTGGCCTGTAGCTTCCAGGACTTCTGCATGTTTACAATGCACCCAGATCGTTCCAAAGCACTGTTGTGGTTGGAAGCATATGGGATACATGCCATACAACTCTTGGGTAGATGCTGTACTAAGTCCATGGTCTGTCCTAACTAGCCATGGCTACGCCTAAACCATTCCAGATATATAACTAACTACATTTTAGACTAGTTACCTTTTATCTGTCCTCAGAAGAAAGAAAGGCAAAATTATACATATTTTCTTTTTTCTTGTTTTAAGATAGCATCTCACTCTGTCACCTTAGGTAGAGGGTAATGGTGTCATCGTCATCACAGCTCACAGCAACCTCAAACTCCTGGGCTCAAGCGATCCTCCTGCCTCAGCCTACCAAGCAGCTGGGACTATAGGTGCATGCCACAACACCCGGCTAATTTTTCTATTTTTAGTAGGGACGGGTCTCGCTCTTATTCAGGCTGGTCTCGAACTCCTGACCTCAAGTGATCCTTCCACCTCAGCCTCCCACAGTGCCAGGATTATAGGTGTAAGCCACATATTTTCTGTTTTTTAACCCTTCCATCCTTGATAATCATTCCAAATTTTCCATTTACATTTTTACCTTGAGTCAGCATATTTCAAACTGTGGGCCCACGACCAATGGGAAGGTTGTGAAACAAATTCAATGTGTTGTGACCAACTTTAAAACTAACAGAATAGAATATATTAGAGATCATTACATGTAGTAAGAGTAAGTAGGATTTGTGAAACTTTTGTCTATGGTTAAATGTGTGTGTGTGTGTGTGTGTGTGTGTGTGTGTGTGTGCGCACGTGTGTGTGTGCGTGAGAGAGAGAGAGAATACATATGCTGAGTGGTAAAATAAAGTGTAGTTCTGCAGGAAATTGTTGACTTCTCAGCCAGTTCCAGCTGCTTATCTTTTTCTCACTGTCAGAAAACTGAAAAACTTTATGTCATGAAAATGACATGAATGACAAAAATGTCACGAAAGTAGGAGTTTCCTCAGTCATAATTTTAATTGAATTAGCACTGAACTCATAAAAAATCTTGCAATATAATAGAATAAGCATGGCATATATCCTGTAAATGCAGATTGGGGCAGGAAAGGTGTACAAATTAACTTCTAATCTCTACTGCTAAGGATTTTCTTGCCTCTTTTTCTAAATATCTTACTAATGTCTTATGTCACATAGAGTGATCTTCCTACTTACAGGAGACATTTTTTGGAGGTCGTATTTTTTAATTCTTTTTTTCCAATACTTTAAATTGTTATGGGTTTAAATACTTAATAACTTCATTAAAGGAGAAATTCTCCAGGATTTTTGTTCTTGAATATTCTAGTACTCCAAAGCTTATGATATTTTTATGCAAACTATTCAGTGATAGCTTTCAGTTAGCAAAGTTATCAAAAAGGGTGGAAGTACATAAAAGAAAATGATATTTCTTTTCACAACATTATTGTCCACCTACATGGAAAATTTGTATTTTTCTTTTAAAAACTGTCCTTTCAAGAAGCTTGTATAACGCAACAATGAAGATAATGCTCCCACATACCCTCTGATTGGTCTAAGACTTAATAAAAAGACTGCCTGCTAACATCCCAGGTTACCTCCCTTATCTTATTTTCCTCCTCTGCTGCCCATACCCAGGTTCTGGTCCAGTGCAGGCTACTCAACAATGCCTCTACTTTTCATGATGGGCCCTGTGGCCTCATTGTCATGGTGTGTGGCCATGTTGGGTCACTGAGATTCGTCCCCAGAGGTAAATGGAGCCAGCATGCTGGGATGGGAGTATTCTGTGAAGCCAGGCATTACTCTGTAGCATGTCATGTCATTTCATTTAAATTACTTTGTATCATTCCAATAAATCTCCTTGTATTAGAGACAATTTTAATAGGTTTCTGTTTACTCATTTGCTTATTGAGCACTGTGTGCCAAACAGGTAACAATAATCAGCATGGCAGCATGGTCCCTGCCTTTGTGGAATCCACTTCCTTACCACCAAACTTACCCTGATTAAAACAATTAATCTTATCGTTTTCCCTTGAAATGGACTAAGTCAAGGCCCATAGGCTTTAGCATGTGCAGAGTAGCCAGGGCAGCAGTGACTGGTGCAGCACCGTGCACAAGATCTCAATGATCACTTGCATAGCAGAATGTTCCTGAAGGCTCTTCCTCTCCAGTTTCAGCAAAGGTCCTAAAAAGGCTAAGGGCAAAACAATAGGTAGTGAACACTCCTACACCTTGGAGCTACAGACATCCCGTAGGGCTTGCAAAATGGCAGCTCTTCTGACCCTTAGCTGACATCCCACATACAGCTTTTAAAAGAGGTCAGAGGGACTAACAAAGGAGAGACAGGAAATTCGAGAGAGGATTTCTTTCGAGAGTGTTGTTGGCACGTTGAGTCTTACCTCTTTATTGGATTTTTAATGGCAGTGGAGAGAAAGACAAATGTTTTCTGACTGTGCTCTATGAGTCCTACTTGTTCAACATGGCAGTTATGGCAGTTATACTTTATAATAGATTGAGGAGTAATAAAATGTAGTCCCCCCCCCAAAAAAAAAGAGACAGTATGAACCAAGAAGTCACCATCTAGCTGTGTGTCTCTGAATATATCATTGGTCTCTCTGAGACTCAGCTACCTCACCTCCAAATGGGAGTTGAATGAGACCGATGAAATCATTCAAATGGAAATCTCCATAATTTTTGGCCTCTCTGCCCTGCTCTGTGGATGCTTTTGGGTGACGGTAAGGAAGGAGTGTAGCAAGGGCACAGTTTTTGTTTTTTTTTTCTTTTGAGACAGAGTCTCACTCTGTTGCCCTGGCTAGAGTGAGTGCCGTGGCATTAGCCTAGCTCACAGCAACCTCAAACTCCTGGGCTCAAGCGATCCTACTGCCTCAGCCTCCCGAGTAGCTGGGACTACAGGCATGTGCCACCATGCCTGGCTAATTTTTTCTATATATTTTTAGTTATCCAGATAATTTCTTTCTATTTTTTTTTTAAGTAGAGACAGGGTCTTGCTCTTGCTCAGGCTGGTCTCGAACTCCTGAGCTCAAAGAATCCACCCACCTTGGCCTCCCAGACTGCTAGGATTACAGGCGTGAGCCACTGCGCCCATCCAAGGGCACAGTTTTAAAATCCCTGAACCTTCTTGAGTCCCTGAGCTTCTGTGGTTTCTCCCAACATTGAGATTCTAAGATTTGACTTTTTTTTCTCTTTTAATATCCCAAGAAGCTGTAAGATATGACTTTTCTTGAAAGTAAAGCCCTATGGTAACTTTGGTATTCCCATCACTTTGCTCTTAACCACATTCTCTTTGTTGAAACCATTCCTCAGCTGGCAGGCATAATTTTCTCTTTATATCCTTCGTGCATACTAAGCCCACTTCTTCAAAGAAGGAAAACACCAAAAAAAAAAAAAAAAAAAAAATTCATCCCTCACGTTTTGAGTCCATGACTCAGACTTAAAGGAGTAAGTCTCCTACACTCCCTTAATACTCATGCTTTCTCCAGTTTGTCAGCTAACAAAATGACAGACATTCTCTCACAGTTGCACTTACTTGAGGCTTCCTGTATTCTAGAACATTACATATTTTAATTGCTAAAAAAAATAGTTTTGGAAAGTTGCTTCAGTTCATTGAGTGATGATGTGTTCGTTGAAACATGCTGGTTTAACCATCATCTATGGGTCTTTTCTTTCTAGGCAACGACTGTAAGGGCAAAGAGAGGCATTGCTTTTTAAAATACTGCCTTTAAAATGTTCTTGTTCTACAGTGGTAAGTGCTAAAGGAAATCGTTTTGCAATGCCATTTCAGATATTCAGACAAAAATCATCCGTGTGGTAAGAAAAGAATATTCAAGATTTTGTAGAAAAAAATATATCAACATAAGTCAAAGAAACAAAAGGAAGAAAAAAAAAGTAATTCTCTCTTGCTCTTTTGGAAACAGAGCCACAGAGGTTATTGTAATGCCTTAGGAAATAAGAACTATTTTTAGAATGGTGTATACATCACTATCATAACAGTGCAAAATTGTTTGACTCTTGCTTAATGGTCACCAGCAATAATGTGCTCCTAATCACAAATTATCTTCTTATGCTGCTCTCTAATAATATCTGTCTTTTTTCTAATAATATCACAGAATCCTATATGAATTCAGTTTAACACATGAATAAATATACATGGTATGATTAATTTTATGTGTCAACTCAGCTGGGTCACTGGATGACCAGGTATTCAGTTAAACATTATTCTGGGTGCACCTATGAGTGTATTTTTGGATAAGATTAATATTTCAATTGGTAGACTCAGTAAACATAATTGCCTTCCAAAATTTTAGTGGCCCTCGTCCAATCAATTGAAAGCATGAATAGAACAAAAAGGCTGACCCTCCCATAAGAGGGGACTCCTCCTGCTTGACTGAGCTAGGATGTAGGGTTTTTTCTTGCCTTCAGACTTGAACTGAAACTTCTGCTCTTCTTGGGTATCAAGCCTGCCAGCTTTTGGACTAGAACTTACACTAACGGCTCTCCTGGGTCTCCAGGCTGTTGGCTGCAGATCTTGGGACTTTTTAGCCTCCATAATTGTGTAAGCAAATTCCTTAAAATAAATCTCTTTCTATGTATGTGTACATTGTGTTGATTCTGTTCTCTGGAGAACCCTGACTAATACACATGGAAATAAATTTTTAAATCTTTAAAACAAGAAAATATGTGAACATCTCACATACATAAATTTCAGCCCATCTCCTTCTCTAGAATTCTGTTGAAAAAAAAAAAAATCTATAGCTTTTAAAATCTTTTACTATTCCAAAGACTTTCCCAGGGCAAGCAGACCAACATTTAAAGAAAATTTTTTTTCTTACAATTTCATTTTTTTGGTGTGTTTCTCTAGGAGAAGCTACTAGCAGAGCTCTTCCAACATTGCTGACATTAAGACAATCGCCCTGCCCCTGCTCCTTTGTTTTGAGTGGCTCATTACAGCCAGGGATTGCGGTGGTGGCAGAGGGGCAGGAGAGCGCAAGGGGGCTCTGGGCAGTGCCAAAATGACCACACGTAAAGCTTATCTGCATGGATGACCTGCTAAGGCTGGGTGCCTGGCCACAGTGGCCTCTACCCACACAGTGCTCAGGAAGCCAGCTGCTTTTTAGGGACATCCCTGCCACTCCCTTTACCTTTAAGGCTGATTCTTAACATTTCCAGAAAGAAATATACCCTCTTCTTCCATATCAAAGCTAACCTTAATGATCATTAACTAAGTGGGCAAATGTCAGTAGCATAAACACTGAAACTGAACCAATGCAACGAACATCATTATGGTCTCTGTTCAAGGGACAGCATAACTATATTTTAACAGGACACAATTTATTGGGGCTTGGGGACAGGCACAGTATGGTCTTCACTTGGGCCTTGTCCCCTGCAGGAGCATACCTGACTCACAGCTCCCCTGGTTATGCCAGCTTCCCAACACCATCAGCTACTAAGAACCCAACTATGGACAACATCTCTGGGGAATTTCACTGGGGTCCAGGCTTCCCCATGACAGGCACGTTCTTAGAAAGCAAGTTAAAACTATAATTGTCCAGGAGCTTCTGATCCAACCCAAATGTTTTCATCTTAATGCCAGCTCTAACTGGTGATTTAGTGTCTGAAGAATAATGCTTATATTTTTATGCTCAACATGTAACAGACTGCAGTTGACTAAAGCCAACCACTTGGCGTATCTCTGTCTTTCCAAGTTGGCCCTGTAAATGTCATATCTTTATGCATACTCAACTTCCCTATCATTCAAGACTTTGTGCCTATAGAGTCCTGTACTTTGAGAAATTCTAAGTAATCATAGACCAATCAGGGCACCCACTGAGACACTGTGTAGGGCCAGGTCCTATTTCCTTATTTTCCACACCCTCATCATCCTCCTCCTAGAACAAACAAATGCAGCAGATATACAAATGTTGTCTGTGCCCCTTCCTTCACCCCATCCTCAGTCGATGGCGGCAGCAAACATAGTTACTACACCCTCATGCCTGTGACACCTATTTTAATCTAACAACATTTTAACCTTACCACATTTAATTTCACTCTATTTCTGAGATGAGGTAACATATACACTAGAAAGAGCAGCAGACTACAAGTTAGCAGCCTGTAGTCTAAGCTTCAGTTCTATAGTTTGCCTGGCTGTGGTGAAAACACTTAGTCATTTGTTTCATATTTTCTCATCTGTAAAATGTAACTTGGGTCAGCTCTGAATGTCTCTGAGAGTTCTAAAATTCTATGATTCAATGATTCATCAACCGCCACTTGATAACCAGTAATATCCACCATGATGCACACGACTCAAGCTGGTGAACCAATTAGTTAAGCAATCGGCATGGCAAAATTAGTTCTGGTTTTGGATCACTTTTTAAAAAAATTCTAAGAAAGCTCAGTGTCTCCTAGGAAAGGCTAGGAGATAACAGATCATGAAGATGACAGAAATAAAAGCAAATTATGGTAATATCTGGCAATATCTGGTGGGTTTTTATTACCCACCTAGCCACTGGCACAGTGGCTCATAGACACAGTAATTACTTGTTATTTGATGGAGGGATAGATAAAAAGATGAATACTTTCTCATCTATTAGTATTCAGGAAACTAAGGAATGACTATATAGTTCATCCAATGATTGTGCAATGTGTCAGACATCTGGGCTTTATTTTCACTATATGCCATTGTTATTTATTAAAAAGTAGAAATGATTAACACTGAGACATCTGGCCCTGCTTACATATCCACATTGCAAATTTTTAAAAAAGATATACCCAGGAAATTAACATTCATATCTGGACATAAAAGTCTAGATTTAATTTTCTTTTTTTAAATTTAAGTCTCTATCAATAAGATAGAGACTTTACAAAATAACCTCTCTTCTCAAGAATGATGCTTTGAAGAAAAGCTTCTACCAAACTTGCCAGTTACATATTTTTAGGTTTATTACATTAATAAATATATTTATTGTATAGCTATTTACAATCTTACGGTGGAATAGTTTTTCTAAAAAAATGCCCTTATTGAAAACCAAGAACATAAAGTTCCCAAATGCTTTCATTTTATATAAGATCAGAGCCAACACTGTCAGAAAATGATTAACACTCAGACATTCTCACTATTGTCAAAATACTGCACAAAGAGGCAGAATGCAGGATTGCCTCGGGCATTCCCAGCTCCCTGACGTCAATTCAGATCAACTTCAGATAACTTGCTGTGCCAGCTGCTTGATTCTCCAATTCTCTGAAAAATCTATTCTCTTTAAAATGAGGTTGCTATCTAAATACCATCAAAGCTACTTTGCAATATTGGGAAAAGGGCTTAAGCTCTTTTTGAATACTTTTAACCACCCCACAACAGCAAGCCTATAGAAAACGATCAACTCTTTCTGATTCCCTTCAATTATGATTGCTATATTGATATAAAATATTTTTTCTGGACTCTATAGTTTAATGTAGAGTGAAAAACAATCTGCAGTCTGTTAAAATTTAACTCATATAGGTTCATGGGTATGATCTGGTTGCAGACTCTGTTATGCATGTGGCCCTCGAGCTTCTGAAAACAGTGTTGCCTAGGAAACCATACCATTTGATTGTTTGCTCCCTACCTCCCAACCTCACTTTCCCAGACTTTTCTCTATGTCACTAACTAATACCACAATAGACTTTCCATGATTGCTCTTCAGAAATAAAAAAAAGGCTTTCAATTATTTTAAATAAATATTACCTTAATTATTGTTCCTCTAACAGTTACAAACTTTTCATCTTAGTATAGGTGATTTTCTGTGCCATCTTGCATTAATTCTTTACAAATTAATAATAATATAGGTAACACAAAGTACTTACCATGTGCCCTATTGCATGCTTTACATATGTATTATTTCAGTTAACTCTCATGACATCTTTATGAAATAGATATTACTGTTACCCCCATTTTATATGTGAAGAAATGTAGGCCCATAGTTGTTAAATGACTTGCCCAGTGTCATACAACTTACAAGTGGTGGTGCTGAGATTTAACCATATGGTCAGATTAAAAGGTTCATGTCTTAACCATTAGGATATATTGCTTCCCTTTCTGAGCATAAAAAGTATGAAAGAGAAATGGCTTATGAACCTTTAAAGCATTAAATATCCAACACCTTGTGTGGCTTGACTAAAAACACTAGATTATTATTAAGCATTTATTGTAGGTCAATACGTGACATGCCTGTATTATAGTGGGAAATAAAATGAAAGTAATAAAATGTTTGCTTCCTGCATTGAGAACTTAACTTTATAAATACAATTTTATTTTGCCAAAGTAGGTAATACTCTTTGTTTCAGTTTCCAGATCAAGAGTTGTCTAATTCAAGAATGCTTAGAAGAGGAAGTAAGATAA